>APFE031456731.1:262852-330750 GCA_000404065.3 Pinus taeda
ATATATATCTTTTTTGTATGAAATTTTCTTACACCATATATTTGTTTTTAATATTTTCTAGATCTCTTAGTTTCTCTTGCAGTTGACCCATCACAACATTATTCTTCTTTAGACTTTTCTTCTAACTTATCAAATTTCTTCTTCAAATTCTATTGTGGCTTGTTCTTATTAGTGGTTGATGCCAATTAGATGGGCAATGCCATCTTCATTATCTAAAAGAGGACACCATTGCATAGATGTATAGTGAACTTCATTACTACAATTCAAATAACATGCAATACTCTATTCCTCTTTTTTGTTGTTTTCAGCATCCATGACCATGATTAAAATCTCTTCCTTGGAACTTGATCTATTCTTGACATATTCATTGTCCTTGATTTTTTAAGAAAACTTCTTCCTACTCTTTCCTTAATTAGTCATAGTTCCTTTGATCTCCCTTCTAGTAGTTAATTGGTTTTAAAGGAACCTACTCAGATACCACTTTTTAGACTAAATATTACACTAAGAGGGGAGTCAATCAATGAAAGGTTAAATTTAACATCTCAAAAATATTTTAAACAATAATTGAATATATAGCAGTGCATCAATAAATAAAATACATCATAATATCGAGTAACAATGATCACATCGACGCATAACAACACCACACGAGAGCTCCATCTTTTACATGGAAACCGTTGTGTGAAAAAAAACCAAAAATATTATTATCTTCAATATTCAACATTTAATTTGCAATGTTTACTGGCACCAACAAGAAGGAGACACCCATTCCCTAGAAAATTCAAGCACTGGCTTGTTTTAGGCTACAACTTGTTTGAGGTACCAACCTCTAACTGATGTGAGAAAAAACATGTTTGATGTAGGTCAACCACTGATGATTGAAGAACGAACCTGTGATGATGTAGGAAACAATGTAATTGAGGCACAAACATCTAAATGATGTAGGTAGCAACCTCATTGAGGCACTGACCTATGATGATGTAAGAAACAAGTTGATTAAGGAACCAACCTCTTATGGATGCACCCACCTCTATCACAAACCAGTGGACGATGCTTAAAAATTTTAAGACTAGATCGACATGCACGAAAACAAATAAACCCCTTTACAAAATAACCATACCAATATTTTATATTAGAGTTTTGTGATCCATATTGACTTTTGAACCCTACTTTTGGATTAACCACATCATCATTATTTGTTGCTAAAAGTTTTGAACCTTTGTAGGTGGTTCATCCTCAGGACGAAGATGAAACAATGATCTATCCTTAAGGTTAAATACTTGTTGTGACCACTACAAAAACCCCAAAATTTGACCCCCTTCAAAATTTTGGAGCCCCCCTCCTGACTAGACTTTACCCCATTATCTACACCTTCACCAAGTTTTTCACCTTTGTATCAGGTAAGGTTTTGCTCATTCTCCTAATAAAATTTCAAGTTACAGGTTTCAAGATTAACTTTCTCTCAAGATCACAATTTGAATATGGAAGCCTTACCTTTAGATCTAAAGTTGTGACCCACGACTCCTTTGAAGCATGCCTCATTTAGCCAAGTCATTGAGTCATACATCTGCGAGGTCGCACAAGTCTTAATATTTTAAAATCAATGACCTAGATACCTTGTGACCTCATGACTATTACTAACCATTATGCTCAGGTCACAAGGTCGCATAATCACACTTCTATTAAGCTTCTATCTTGTAACCATACTATGTTGTGACCTTGCGACCTTAATAACATTTAGCTCTTTAGTTAGTAGGTCATGACCTATTAGAGCTCATCATCATTGACCTTTCTTAATATTGGACCCCGTGAACTCCAAAAGCCTACACATGTGACCATTCTATATATTAACCCCTAACTCATTTATCGCTCATCCACTTATTGGAGCACTCAAGGAAGGCATACTTGGTGACCTAGAAGGTGCCTTACTCATCTATTAGTAAGCATCTATTTGCCTTCCCTAAAATAATTTTCATGTCCATGTGTCTTCCTCTTCCTTCAAGACCCCGCATTTTCCTTTCAATTAGGATTTAGTCACCTCCTTGAGCCATTTCGAAGCCCAAATTCACCCTAAATCCTTTGGAAACTCCATTCATCTCCTCAATTCTGCATTCAACCACCTTATTCCTAATTTCAAGGATATCTCCTCATTAGGCGATCTTCCCTTGATCTTCTGCACTCCCATAAGCTTACCACTCACCGTAAATTTCTTGCTTCCCTTCAAAGTCATCACTTAGATTCTTCAACTATTGACACATACCATGTAGCATTCCCAAATCTCATGATAAACCCCATTGCATGACCTAATCAGCCCGTTAGAAGATTAAACCTAAAGTTCTTCCTATCTCAACCCTAATGTTATCATCTTGTAGAGTCACATAGTGAGTCTAGATGATTTTTTATGACCTTGCGACCCTATGAATGTGTGACCTTCCATTCTTGTGACCTCTTAATCTAGCAAAGATATGACATGTGACCTTTCTAATATTCAAAGCCATAGGTAATGAAGTCACCATTCCATTCTTCTTTTGATCAGTGACCCCTTAACCATTACAACCCTATGACCTTCCCTTAATCCACTTCCAGGATCAAGGTTGTTGCTCCTAGCCCTCACATTTTGAAGCCTAATTCATTATCATTTCTCTAGTTACTATTATTTATGTCGGTATCTTCATCTTAGGATTGCTTGTTTGAAATGTTAGGAGACATTAATTTGGATTATATTTCAATATCATTTTTCTCCTGAGATATGGTCCCTCTAATGGTCAAGATTTTCGATAAAAGTGTAGATAGCAACATCGAAGAAATCTTAGAAGATCCATGACTACAACTAATATATAGGGACATCACATGTGATATCAACAAAACAGTCAAGCTCCCATGGCTCAACATCTATTCAGAGTTCTCAAAGAGAGATATTCCCCAGGAAGAGGAGGCCTTCAAAATATACATCAATGTCATGAAGTCTTGGCTCCAAAAAGTAGACCCTGATCCACTAGTATTGCCATATACAAAAACCATTGAAGTGATAATGCAGAACAATGATATATACTGATGGGTTATAAGGATTCATAGAGGTGAAGCTTTTGATTCTTTCACTGCTAACTATATTGTCACCTACTATAAGCTACCATAGTGATTAAAGGCCTTCAACACTTGGTGGCTATCAGACTGCCAAATTTTTGCCAAATATATTGTAAAGTCATGGTGGAAATAACCCTCCAAGTTCTAGGCGAAGGCTAATTAGGTATATAAACAAAAGGACCTATGAAATTTTATCATCTTTTGGTAGAAATGATCAACTGATTATATGGTAGGTTAGATATCAACACATTTCTTGGAACATGGGTCCCTGTTAGGTACACGCTTTCTAGCAAAGGAACTATTCTCAAATGGACAAGCATTATGGCTTCAATGTCGAGATCCAATATATAGGAAAAAATAACCTAGAGAAGGATTGAGTATCATAACTTCATATTGCATCATACCTCCCAGATATAGTATGTGTGAAATGTCATTTTGAGGGGTGGAGTTACAACTGGAACCATGAGATGTCAAAGCCTATAAATCTTCATTATAAGATCTTTTAGGACCCAAGCTACAAGACTATATATGAAACCACTTCTAAATCATTTATCACCCCTTTGTACCAGTTGCTCTTTCAGGACAATGCTCCTTGCATGTCCAAGAGAGATAGTAAGTAAATCATTATAGTGGTAGGATGGTTTCACATCAAACATAGAAAATTCATTAGCATTTTTCACTGTTATATGTCCTCTCATTCTCTCCCCAAATTAGGGACAAATAGGATTCTCCTGCAAGAAGTTTTTTATCAGATGACTACAAGATTCTTGAAAACACTAGTCAAACGAGATAAAATACGTTGGCCCTCCTTCAGTTTTACTATTGAATGTTATAGCCTAGAGGATTTCTAGGAGGACAAAATGGAAGTTAGAGAAATGAAAGGCTTCTTCTTTATGGATTTGGATCACCATAGATATGACCTAAAGAGGATTGTGATGACACATTGCAAGAAATCATGTTCGAATTGGTCATATATTCACAGTAAGCATATTGATGAAGATAAATTCAGAAACTGGTACAAGGCTTCTAGGGAATTAGGGCCTGCCCAAATCTCTCAAGAAAGCATAAGCTTGGAAGCTAGAGCATGCATGCTTGAAATAAAGAAAGAGAAACAAAAGAGAAGTGGAAAACAAAATAAGAATAAAATTAATGACCAAGATGACCCTTTGGATGAGCAAGAGATAAATGGACATGAAGAAACCGTCTAAGAAAGGAATGCAACTATTTTTAGGAAGAGGCAAGACATAAGGAGAAAAAGGGAGGAAGAGATTAGACAATCACATGGGGCAAGAAGTCAGCAAGAGGAAGGAAAATGACTTAGAAATGAAGTGGAAGAATGGAAATAATAAGAAGCCGAGTAAAAGAAAAATAAACAAGAAGAATAAATTAGGAAGAAACCAGTAAATGAGGAGTTAGAGAGAAAGCATAAACAAGGAGAAGAATTCAAAAGTAAACAAGAAGAGGAGGAGAAGGAAAATAATGGAATTGAATAAGAACAAAAATGAAAAGCCAAATATTATAAAGGAGTCTAGAAGAGGAAGAAATCAAGAGGTAGGAGGAATAGCTCAATAAGAAAGTTGAACTCAATCGCCTTAATCAATAGTAGGGACAAGGGTTGGGGATGTAGATTGATCTATCACCATTGAACAGTCCTCCATCCACCCCAATTACTGGAGGACACCTGTCACTCAAGTAATTTGGCATCCCATATGAGGAAGAGGAAGAAGCACTTGACATTTCTAGATTGATTTTGTATTTGATCCACTGTAATATTATGTAGGAGAGAAGAAAATGTTATGCCAAGAGACGTGTCAATCCTTTATTATTAAATATAGATAAATATATTTTCATGGATACTACAATTAACCTCAAGATGTTTGCTTTCGTTGGAGCTACTTTTTGGACTACAACAAGCTGAATTTGAGTAGGAAAAACAAAGAGGTTGCAAAACTTTAACCCAAACTCTACGGTTCCAAGAAAAGAATCTGTAATGCCAAAGAGGGCAATAAAAAGTTTTTCCTAGCCAATTCAAGTGAAAAGGTGTTGCAAGCATCCATTGAAGAAGAGGTAGAAACATTAGAGGAGTCTATAAATGTACTCTATGAATATATATTGAATCTACATCGAGCAATAACATCATTCCAAATCATATGCGCTGAAACTAAGGAGAAGATAAATATGCTCAGACAAGTGAGCACAATTATCAACAACATATGTGAGTGCGCTGCCAAATATCTCGATATGCCAACAACTCTCCCTAAAAATGATTAGGTAACTCCTCAAAATGACAAATCCCAAATTCCCATCAAGGTCTGATAATCAAACAAGATAACAAAGGATGTAGATAGAGTACTAGCTTCGTATAAGCATTTGTTGAGTGAACTATAATTTGTGATTGAAGTAGAAAATGTCCCTTCTATCATATTGGTCGGGGAAATAAGGAAGTAAGAAGAGGTTCTCAAGAAAATCCAAGAATTTCTCAATCCTCTAAAACAATCCTCTTCTATGGAAAACTTGTAGGTGAGAACATAAATAGTTGCTTCATATGTGATAAAAATTGTGAGTTTATGCACCATGTTGGTGACCTTATCAAATATAATAAAGGTGAAAAAAACACTCTAATACGAGATTCCATAGAGTGCCTTCAGAGACATGAATATGAAGAAGAAAACGTTGCCAAAATGGACATAGAATACAAGATTTGGCATTCATATCTTGTGCAAAAACTACATGTAGATGTTCTGGAATTGGCTATGGTTAAATTATTAGAATAGAACCATTTGTTTCACATGTGCATAGCAGGGTAGAGAGTAGAGCAGAGTAGAGTCCAATGTGAATATGAAAGGTCATGAGGTAGCTTAAGAGTCACGGGTAGATGAAAAGTCAACATTTTCTATAAATGTTCCCTCATGAGACATTGTAAAGGAATTTTAGCTTTGGACTTATTTTGGTGCATATTATTTTGAGAACTAAGATATATTTTAGTGAACACAATAAGCAATTTTCTATTTCCACTTATGGATTTGATGGAGATCTTGTTTGATAGTGCCTTGTCAGCTTAATGATTTAAAAGTTCCTTTAAACTTGGCATACTATTTCTTCATGTGCCTTCATGTAGTTTGGGATTTCTCTTGCAACAATGGATCATATATCATGTGCTTACCTTATGCTTAACTTAATAAATTACTATATTGATGTCAACATTTCATAATTGTGTGACTATATTCTCATGTATGCTTTTATATGGTTATTAATCACGAATTTTCTTATGACTCGTAAATTTATCTTATATGTATGTATCGATATCATTTGAATCCTTGCTAGTAGTTCTTTTCTTGGGATTCATACTTTTATATTATGTTGTTTTTATTCATGGTATCCATTATATTGGATTTTGATAGGTTAATTATTTTCATTTGTTGAGGTTTCATTAATTCTCTCCTAAGTTGACAATTGAATTTTATGATGGAAATATTAGTCAACTAGATGGCAGTTAGGACTACAGACCAGATGGTACTCTTAGACCAAATAGTGAAGAGCCTGATTATGGTCATACACCATGGATTTCCACTAAATTTTTGATGTAAATTCTAGCTTGTCAACAGATTTGGGGCTTGAAAATGGGCATTTCAAAATGGTTGGCACTAAAGCACATCCTCACCCCGCAGCTGCGCAACAATCTAGTAACCAACCTCCCCTTATCCCGTCAACATCACCTAACCATATCTCTTTAGTTCCACCTTTCAATGACCTTACCTGGGATGATTCTCAACCTCCTCCACTCATTGACATTCCATTTGAGGAGGAAACACCTCTCTATGAAGTCACACGTGGGTAAACAAGAGCTTTATGTCCTACTACTCGACAAATTTTAAAGGCCTAAAATGAAACTCTAGCATAAGCTCCCTCCCTAACCTCTACACTTCTAGGCCTCACCATACTTTTAAAGGTTCCTTGGTCGACTTAGTACTAGATCTAATCAATATGACTATGGATGATTACATAGATGTTATTGAGAGACTTTCATTTGAACGATTGGCGATCCCCCCTGGGGTTGGAAATGGAGGGACATAGAGGCAAGAATTCATAAGGTGGCATCCAACTACATAAAGAGAATGTCGAGGTGGTTCAAAGACCAAGTGTTAAAGGGAACATTAGGAATCATGTCAATTTTCACAACATTGATGCACCTTGGAATGAGTGGAGCCTTATATTCCTGAGGAGTTTGAGGAACCTTAGAAACATCATAAAATTTTGGAATATTGGACGCCTTTGGGTCCTTAGGGGGCATGACAAAGAACCTCGATGCACTAGTGAAGGCCCTAGGTTTGGCTCTAAAAGTGACAAGGAAGATAACTTTAGCGAAGCGAACTATCAACAAACAAGAGATGACCTTTGACAAACATTAGCATAGATGGCCCATTCTCCTTTGTATATTCATGGTGAGCCTCATGACATCCCTTGAAACCATGAGAAACACGTCCCAAAATATGAACTTGAGAAAGCGACTGCGACTGAAGACCATATGAACAATTTTTACCTGGCCTTAAAATTGATGAGAGTAAAACATGTTGATGTTGTTCGCATGCTTTTCCCTCACACCCTTGAAAACAAAGCAACCACATGCTATCACTCTTTTCCTATACCTTTTATACGAAACTAGGGAGATTTCCAAAACACTTTTCTTGAAACATTTGCTAAGGATAAGATACCATCTATGCTTCTAACTAAGCTAAGTAATGTGAAGATGGGTAAAAAGGAAAAGGGAGAGCTTTTAGCCTGCATCTAGAAGGTGTCCAAAACTTGAGGCAATAAAAAAGGATGTAGTATATATTTATGGGAGCATGTCATATATGTTTGGTTCCTAGATGATCAGTGACTACAAGGAGTTACAAGAACTTGTTTTTACTAATGATTGATTCCTACATATGTCCTTATTTATGATGTTCGTAGTTTATTATGTCGAGTCGAGTCAAGTCCCATGGGAATATGAAAAGTCATGAGGTAGCTTAAGAGTCACAGTTAGATGAAAAGTAAACTTTTTCTTTAAATGTATCCTCCTGAGACATTATAAAGGAATTTTAGCTTTGGATTTATTTTGGTGCATATTATTTCAAGAACTAAGGTATATTTTAGTGAACACAATAAGTAGTTTTGTATTTCCACTTATGGATTTGATGGATATCTTGTTTGATCGTGCATTGTCAGTGTAATGATTTAAAAGTTCCTTTAAACTTGGCATAATATTTCTTCATGTGCTTTCATGAACTGTTGGATTTCTCTTGCAACAAATGGATGTTATATCATGTGCTTCCCTTATGCTTAGGTTAATAAACTACTCTATCGATGTTAACGTTGCATAATTGTGTGACTATATGCTCATTTATGTTTTTATATGGTTATTAATCATGAATTTTTTCATGACTTGTAAATTTATCTTATATGGATGTGTCCATCTCATTTGAATCCTTTCTAGTAATTCTTTTGTTGGGATTCATTCTTTTATATTATGTTGTTTTTATTTGTGGTATGTGTTATATTGGATTTTCATAGATTACTTATTTTCATTTGTTGAAGTTTCATTCATTCTCTCTTAAGTTAACACTTGCATTTTCCAAGGGAAGTATTAATCAACTGGATGGCACCCAAGACTACATATCAAATGGCATTCTTAGACCAGATGGTGTAGAGTCCGATTGCAATCCTACACAATGTAGTTCTGCTAGTTATTGGAGGTACACTCTAGCTTTTCAACAGATTTGGTGCTTGAAGGCGGGCATTAAAAGATTGTTGGCACTAATGCACATCCTCACCATGCAACCTCCCAACAATCTGGTAACCAACATCCCCTTATCCCCTCAACATCAGCTAACCATCCCACTTTAGCTCCACCTTTCGATGAACTTCCTCGAGATGATTCTCGACCTCCTCCACTCGAGGATGCTCCACTTCAGGACCCACCTCTCTATGAAGTGACATGTCGGTAAATGAGATCCTTATGTCCCATTACCTAACAATTTTATAAAGTCCTCAAATGAAACTCTACAATAAACTCCCTTCATAAACTATGCACTTCTAGGCCTCACCATACCTGTAAAGGTGCCTCAGTCAACTTACAACCAAATCTTATCAGTATCACTTGGAGGATTTCATATATGTTATTAAGAGAATTTCAATTGAAGGATTTTTTATCCCCCCGGGGTTTGAAAGGAAGGGATGTAGAGGCTAGAATTCATAAGGTGGCAACCAACTATATAAAGAGAATGTCAAGGTGGTTCAAAGGCCAAGGCTCAAAGGGAACATTAGGAATCATGTCAATGTGCACAGCGTTGATGCACCGTTTAATGAGAGGAACCTTATATTCCCAAGGAATTTGAGGAACCTTAGAAACATCATAAACATTTGGAATATTGGAGACGTAACAGACCCAAGGGGGAAAGATGAAGAATCTCCATCCACTAGTGAAGGCCCCATCTTTGGCTCTAAAAGTGAGGAGGAAGATAATTTTAACCAAGTGATCTATCAACCAACAAGAGCTAACCTTGAACAAACTTTAGCCTAGTTGGCCCAATCTCCTTCAGATATTTATGGTGAGCTTCATGACATCCCTTAACACCCTATGAAACACCTCCCAAAATATGACCTCGAGAAAGGGACCATGACTGAAGTCCATATCAACAATTTTTACCTAGCATTGAAAATGATGAGAGTACAAAATGTTGGTGTTGTTTACATTCTTTTCCCTCACACCGTTGAAGATAATGCAGCGACATTGTATCACTCTTTTCCTACACCTTTTATACGAAATTACGGAGATTTCCAAAACACCTTTCTTGAAAAGTTCACTGAGGAAAAGACACCATCTATGCTTCTCATTGAGCTAAGTGCTTTGAAGATGGGTAAGAAGGAAAAGGGAGAGCTTTTAGCCTGCATCTAGAATGTGTCCAAAACTTGACGCATTCGAAGAGGAGGTAGTATATATCTAGGGGTGAATATCATATATGTTTGGTTGCTAAATTAGTAGGAGCTACAAGAAGGCAGAAGGGCTTGTTTTTACTAATGTTTGATTCCTGCATATGTCCTTTTTTATGATCTTTGTAGTTGATTATGGATAATAAACTTTAGCTTCCCATGATGAAGATATCAACCCTTGAATATTTGTTTATAGAGTAGAATGAATATTAGCATTCAAATCCTCAATCAATAATTGAAAGGGGGAGAAGAATCATGTCGTAGCCCTTTTACATTGACGCCAAAAGGAGAGAGTAATTCGTTGATGGTCTATGCAAAGGAGAACAAGGCATTGGTGGATCATGCAAGGAGAAGTGTGGAAGTAGTAGAAGGATTGGCCATTGTTATGGAAAAATAATAAGGTGTTTCCATTAACGTTAAAGGGGGAGGTTGTTACATAGTTTGTATTGTTAGGGTGGTTGGTGGAAACATGCATGTTTGCATTGATTTCAGCCATGCTAGCATTGATGTTAACTAGGTTAGCATTGATGGAAATTGGGCTAGCATTGATGTGAATGGTAAGTTGATCTGAGGTGGAGTCCTTGGATTTGAGTGATCTTTTGCCTCAGAAGATTAGCTAAGATGCCCGTAGAAGTGACATACTTTGGTAGTGCAAGGAAAAATATTATCAATGATATAATGAAGTCTATAAGTGGCCTCCTCGATCAGAAGTTACTGTGAGTCAAAGGGGAGTTCCCAAAAAAAAATGTTGAGATAATAATTGTGGAAGACTAGTTTGGAGAAATTTAGTTGAGCGGTGTTGCTAAATGTGTAACAAAAGTTAACAGAGTGGCCAAGTGAATGAGTCGGGCGAACATGGTTGGTAGCATTGTGGTGAGTAATGTTTTTATTGGCTAGCAGTGGATTGCACACATAAAACGTGATCCTGATAGTGAATTCCCTAGAAGTTTCAAAGATTGCTCAAGAGTTGAAAGTTGAGGATGACATCATGCTTAGAGGTCCTTCCCGAGAGAAAAAAGGTGCAACATGAGGTGAAAAGGTCGAGGATGAGTTAGGTGTCGGGATAATGTGGTAGAGCGGATGTTACAACAAATGACATGTGGTAGGAATATTTGATGTTTTTGGAAGGGTTACTGAGCCAAATATTGGTGACACATATCACCACTCAGGAGGCCCCATATGGCATTGATGATATAAGCATGACCTGATCCCATAGTATTCATCTCAGAAGAGATATCCCAAAATTACTTGAAAGAGTATCGAGAGGGACCGTGTTGTCTAGGCATCAGGACACAGAGGCGATGATGAGTTAATTTTCACAAATCATAAGGCCAATGAAAAAGTTGTTAGGTAGACCCACATAACACATAAGCTTAGAAAGCTCATCGTGGAGGAAAATCAAAGGTGTGTTTGGCATTTTGGTTAAGATAATAGAGCCATGAGATAGAGACTTTACTCACTGTTGGCAGTTCCTTCAAAAGACAAAAGGTTTGCCCAAGTGATGGCTTTATGCTAGTTTTGTGTGTTAATAGACCATGTTCCTTCAAGCTGAGTTCAAAGAAAAAATGTGCACGATGGGAAAGCATTGTGGTAGTGTTACAAGTCATCCTAGTAGGGTTTTCATTGGTCAATACATGCAAAAGGAATACCCACCTTGACACGTAAACCTTGAGGAGAACACGAAAGGCTAAGGATAACCTAAGGCTTCATCTTTGTTGTTGTCTTACGGAGGTTACAAAGGATTAATGTGTTGCATTTAAGCCTTGGGGACTATAGTAAAGAGAGGCACTCAATAGCAATTTTATGGCGGTTTTGTGATACTTTTGTGTTAATATTACCATGGGCTTATAGGATATTTACAACGAAAAATAATTGTGACCCTATTACATAAGGATCCCATGCTCAAAGGATGAACGAGTTTCCAACTCACTTGCACCATATTTGGTAGTGTGCCATAAGTAGCCTTGCCCCACATTTGTAGATAACAAAGAATCAATGAGTCAAAATTTGTTTAAGAGCATAGTGCCTCTAAGCATGAAAATGAGTTGGAAATTGGAATTGAGAACTAGTGTCAATCCATTGTCCTAGAGCTTGGGACCAAGATAGTGAAGGACGATGATGTGCATGAGTAAAATACTAGAGTTTAACATCAAACTAAATTAGCCATATGTGATCTCCCTTGCATGCTATGAAGAATTTAATGAAAAACTCTAGGTGCAAAAACGAAGACCAAAAAATCATTTTTCCATGTCAAATTACGTCCTTAGCATTAAATAGACATGCTCCAAATAGAAGTTGAAATCAATAGAGGAGCTCCTTGAGTCTGCAATTTTACTAAGAGTTAATTCTCTGTATGGAAGAACACTCTGTGGGGCAATCATAGAGTTAATATTATTCTAGTGGCAAGTTGATTTGATGTAACAAGAGGAAGGAGGGCCATGCTAGAGTACGCTTGTGGGTAGTATGGCTCACAAAATAGTTGAGAACCATTATGTATGTAATAGAGGAATGAAACCAAGTATTGGAATTAAGTAATTTTTGGATTCAACATTATTGAGATAGGTGTGTGGAGAGCTCAGGTGTGTGTTTGCACTAGAGAGAGAGGTTGAGAGTGTGCTTGCATAAAAGTTAGGTCCAAGAGGAAACTCTTAATATGCTGACTCTATGACAACTCAGAGGTAACGTGGGCTGCCACATGTTTTGTACAGTAAAAGGACATAGTGTTGCATAGGTTGGGCATTAGTGATGCTTGTTGATTCGAGTCAAGAATTGATCATATGTTGCTCAGAAAAAATGAAGGGCCAAGAGGTTGCAAATACAAAGTCGATAAAAGCTAGAGTAAGCATGATTTAGAGAGAGTATCAAGTTCCTTATTGAGTGTGGGTTGGAGCCTACAAACGAGGGAGTTGGTGCTTTCATCTAGTGGGTATCTTAGGAGATCTTGGAGGTCGGACCCTCGTGAAAGTGGGTATTGGATAAATCCATAATCTTGGTGCTTCATGGGAAGATGATCACGTCTCTTCATAAGAGGGGGTGTTCGTGCTACTTACTAGTGGGTGTTAGCAAACAATGTAACATAGCTTGTATGTTGTATGGGTGGTGGCTCACAAATATTTATGATGTAAATATAGTGTAATCTTTTATTTTACATCATAATACAAACAATGCGTTGATGGTTTTTCTCCTCAATGGGTTTCCATACTAAATCTCAATATCCTATGTGTATGCTACTCTCATGTGCATGCTTATGTGTTGAGTTACTTCTTGTTGTTATGATTTGTTTGTGACTACTCACATGATGGTCATCCACTTTAAATGTTAAATATCAATTAACAATAAAACTTAAAATTGACCGGTTACATTAACATTGTTTGCCATAATATAATAAGCTTTATTTAATATTAATAATAAACACAATAAACTTAATCCACCTTAAATTGAATAACGAAAATTATTATTATAATAAATCATTCAACCATTGTACTCTTAAAACAAATTCTATACGTCTTCTTTTTATAAACCTTCTTGTTACTATACAAATCAGACTGTATTCATGATGAGTGAACTTAACCTGTCAGGTAAGTAGATGAAGCCCACATAATCAGGTGTTTTTCATTGATTAGCCACGATTTTATTTTGTAAGTACATGATTTGTATGGAAATATTGAGTATTTAAAATTTGCATTAGCTAACTTAAAATATAATATATAATAGTACAACTACAACTGTAGTTAGAACCACGTAGTCCATTTTATGACTTAATTTTTAATGGTTTAAAATGATTTTCCAAGTACAACTTTTTTTTTATGGAAGAGGAAAGAGCTTTCGTAACCTATTTTTTTCCCACAAAAAAAATATGCTTTCAATTTCTTTTTATGGGATGAAAAGAGATTTCTAAAAACAACAAGATAGCGCATACATGGCAAATAAGTGAGAATAACTTTTAATACATTGAGCGTATATTCATTCATATATATTAATTATTTTTTTAATTAAAGATTTATTATTTTTATTAAAATTAGCTATATTATTATTAAACATATATTAATCTATTTTAACAATAGTATAATTTTGTTATAAACTTTTGAAGAATATTACACTTGTAATGTAAGTTTTTTTAATTTTTAATAAGAAATTTCATGTTTAAATTAGCACGTACAGAGAGATAGGTTAGCTGTTAAGATATTAAATATTTGAATAAATTTTAAAAAAGAAATTAACAAATTATTTGAAATAGTAAAAATTTTAAAAAATATATTTTTATGATAATGTAATGTTTCACATAAAATACCAAAATTTCAGAATTTCGGTTAATCGAATTGTAATCTTAGATACCAAAGTAAACTAGTATTTTTGCTATACTTTAATTATAATTATCATAGATATGAAAATACATTATATACTATTTATTTTCTAAAATGTAAATTTTATTTAATTATCAAAATATATTTATAATTTATTTTTTAAGAAAAAATCAACTTATACCTTTCTTACAAAATTATATGACCCTTGAGTAAGCTAAACTCTAAATACAATAAATTCCACTGGTCTCACACATCTTATAAGAGGGACTCTATACTTATTTATAGTAAACAAAACTGCCTTTATCATAATAACCTTGTGACTACCTATCGAGCAAGACCACATTATATTGATTTAATATTAAGTGACATAATAGACCTTATTTGATAGAAACAAATATAGTAAACATAGCTTTGAATGATGTACTCAGTTATTACCCTAATAAATCGTACACATTGATTGTAGATTTTATCTTTTGCAATGTAACATACAATATTTGGTTTGGTTTTAGGAAATTAGTTGATTTTTTCATGGATCCAAGTATTTGGAAGTTTCTCCGTGAGATTCATGAGTTTATATTTCATTGGCTTCCTTTGTTAGTGCTAATAAATTTTTAGTCGGTTTGTGAAGAACTAAGCATTCTATTGGAACACACCATTTTTCTCATCACTTGCAATTAACCTGGAGACACACAATTTGGATTTATTTCTTTGCAAGGTGCTATTCAGGATATCACCTTTGTTGGATCTTACCTTGGCAAAGGTCAAATATATTTGTTTCTTTTCATTTTCAGCAATATGGATGCAAAATTCAATGTAATGTTGGATGGATGATTATGTGAAGTGCTCTTGGAAGTTCTTTGCATTCTAAGAATTATTTCATAGTCCCTAGAAACATGATAGGGACATAATTGGGTTATGCTGAAACATGTGTGCAAAAACATGGAATCACATCTTTTATTTTCACAAGTGTAGGCATGGTTTAGAGAAGTACAAAACCACGTTTTGATGGTGTAATATCTTCAGAGGAGGCTATTTTTCACAAATTGAATTTTTTTTGTTATAAGACAAAGATTATGATGACTAGACTTTTTATAGTTTCACTATCTATTGGTTGGATCTTCTTAGAAATGAGTGGCTTTTCTTAGTTTTTCCTATCACCAACATACTATAGGTGTCATTCAGATTGTACTTGAGCTAACTCATTCATCTTGTAAAAAATGGTTCTACCTTTGTTTGGTAGCTTGAAGAGATAGAAAATTTTCACTTTGGCAAACCTTCAATTAGACTAAGATTTAAATATTTTAAGGATGACTAAGGATGAGTTGGAGATTTCTTCATACCATCTCGATGGACATAAATGGTAAATTCCCAGTACATTTTCATGTAGTTGAAGGAAAATTACTTATGTTGGGTTGTATAGAAGTTCAATTAGACCTATAGGATATGATGACTTGATTATGCACAACAAAAATTACCGTATCTCCTTCCAATAAATATCTTGGTTCCATGTGTACTTAGTTGAAGGTTTCAATGAGGTTATTAAGAAGGGAAATTGTTTCTCACTTTTTCCAAATACATGTTTTATTTTTTATCTACCACTACTTCGTGTGGGTATCTTGATTTATCTTTTAAGGTTCAAGATGTTTTTGGTAGACATTGTTGAAAATGTCATGCTTGTTCAATATTTTTAGAGATATTTGGAATATCATTGTAATACAAACCTGGACTATTTAACCAAAACATAGTCATGTTAGCTTTTTATGTTTTTGTTGGAGATTGCTTGCCCTGCTCTCCTATTTTGCAAATCTGCACTTGAATGTGAATTTTTTTTCACACTATTTGACATATTGTTTATATATATATTATATATATAATTGAAAGATAATTGTTACTATTTAAACTTATTTAGTATTGAAATTTACTTCATGTCTACATTCAATGAGCATAAAAGCTTGAATTTGTTGAAGATGTAACCATTCATTTAAATGTCTAGCCATTTGAATCACCTCAATGCACAAATGGAGGTGAGGATGGATGACCAAAGTTTGTGCAAAGCTTTATTGAAAAATAAGGGACTGCAATATGGGAGTTAATTTAAATGAAGGTAAAGAAATGTAAGAGAAAATTATGTTTTCTATGTAATGCAATAAGTAAACCATGTTATTGGTAGTAACGTTTGAAGCCAATCGAGTAGTCAGAAGTTGAAATGTTGTTAAATTATAGTTTTTTCCAGTGGTGACCCTGACGCCGATGTGATGTGTAGTTAAGGTAAGACGAACATTTGTGTAGTCGGGAGGTAGGGTGTGAAGAAAATCGTTTTATTTTGTTCCAGTATGGAGCTCGAGACAATTGTCTTTCGAAGTCGATAGGTGAAGAGAAAGGTGTGAATCAAGAGTTATGTTGTTATGAAATACATAGGTCTAACATCTCACTATCACATTTTAAATATTTTTATTTTTTATTTTTATGTTATATTTTTTGAAAAAAAATATTGTTTACGAAAATAAGGTAATTAATATTGTTTAATGAAAACATAGTCAAGTTAATTTTCTATATTTTTCTTGGATATTATTGTGTTGATTTGGTATTTTGTAGATTGAACAATGCACTTCAATGTTATTTTTTTTGTTACGTGTCTATGGATTGTATAAAGTTTTAGGTATTTCTTATATGAGACTACTTAAATGATGGTTATTTTTGTATTGTAATATTTTTAATAATGTTTAGAAATACGCATGTCTTCGTAATATGGATGGATGATTGTTAGTATTCAAAGTTATCTAGTATCCAAATTCACTTGTTGTATAAATACAGTGAGCATGAACACTTGAACTTGTTGAAGGTGTAACAACAGATAGAATATTGAAAGCTAAAATTACAAAGGAATTGAAATTTATTTAGAAATGTCAAGTGAAGGAAGAAGAAAGCATACTTCAAAAACATATTTGTCATTTGGTTCATCTGAAAGAGTGAATGAATCTAACTAGCAATGGTATTGACATAAATGCGCAGTCACCTATGAGCAAAAGAAAGGAGCTTCAAAAAATCAACAAAATGATGAAGTGGATAATCATAAGTACGGGAACATGAGTAGTGTGATGGGAAGAAAATTTTCTTCAAATGTTAGTTTACATAGATGTTGAAGGTGTTGGAATGTTTTACCATAATTTTTTTTCTAACAATAGTGTTCTTAAATAACAATATGTTTATAACGAAAGTCTTCATGCAAGCGAAAACCAAGGGTCCTCTAGAAACAATGCAGGAAATGGAGTATTCGAAGATAGACACAATAATGCCAATGAACAATTTGGACCATCTTGTTTATTTGGTGATAACAATATGCTTCGTGATATGGTTAGGATTTTTTTCATTCTGCTAGCAATGTGGGGGGGGCATCCATTCCAACAACTATATAGTGAATATAAATAATCCTCTAGAATCTATGCATGCTCAATCTCTCGGAACTAAACATGTGCTTGATGTATTTTTTGTGTTGATAATATTTTGACATTTGAATGGAATATATTAATTAATTTATGTTTTACTTTTTTTATTTGTTTGTGCATAACAATATTCCAACGAATTTTGGTATATAAATATAGCCAAAAACAACACAAGCTTTGTCACTTCCTCTAGTTCAACCTCAACCATATAACTACCAAACTTCATTAAATCATGAGAACAACGAACTCTTTGACTACAACTTCCAAAACTTGGGTGTTTCGCATAACAAACATTTCATTGAAATGTTTGTTTCCCTCGAGGTTGTGCATTTCCTAATTTTTCATGTCTTCTAAATATTATTGGTATTAATCTTCTTCGTGAAAATTGTGTTTACATACAGAGCATTCATGTAAGTGGAAATGGTTAGTGTTTCCAAAATGATGTAAGAAATGTAATTATGCAAAAAAGAGACAATGATGTGACTCAACAATTTGCAGCATATCATGCTTTTGTTGATAGTAGTATTTTTGCTAGGATGCTTCACAATTTCCAAATTTAAATTGTGAAAGTTGGAACAAGTCTTTTTTGAGGAAAGTCTATAGACAATATTGTTATTGGTACATAATCTATGTAAAGTCACTCTCGTGAGACAAGGCAGGTGCTACAAGTGGATTTATTTTCATGGAATTTGTACATTTGAATATATATTTTGTAATTACTTAATGCATATTTTATTTTATGTTTTTTTATTGGACAATATTCTAGTGAATAGTGATGGAAGAATAGATTCACAACTAAGGAAACCTTAATCGGTTAGCAAAGTTCAGCTCGGATGCGGCAAGTGGAAGAAAAATGTATGTATTTTGTCTCTTTAACTTAATAGAAATTTCAAAAACTTAAATTGAAATTTTTTATATCTTTCATTTTGGCTATTATTTATAATTTATTTAAGAGAAATGAACCCAACTACAACCGTTATAGGAGAATAGATTCCCATCATTTTATGGAACAAATTTTCACATTGATGCTCCAATTTGAAAAGTTGTTTCACATCACCCTCAATATGTATTCTTCTTTGGCTGATAAAATGAAACTGGTCATGATCATTTTAGCAGAGAGATGATTGAGGTGCATAAAATCATTTAGTGCAAAATTGATAGCTTGTCTTTGGTACAAATGTGCCAAGTTTTTAATGGATTTTATCCTTGTATACAAGTTGTTAGATGGAATGAAGTGCTCGTTTGTAAAATATTTAAGAATGATAAAGGATCTCACTATTTCTCTTGATTGAACAACATGGATCCTCGTGAACAACTTGAGGTTCTAATAATTTTTACGTAAGTTTAAGAAATGTTAATAGCATGAGTGAGTCCACTATTGCAAGTGACATATCTGTAAGGCTTGATGTTTGGAGGAACACTTCCTGGAATCAAATGTATAGCATGATCATGATCACGAATAGGTGGGAGAAATTTGGGAGTCTCAAGTACCTTCAAATGATTGTCCAAGACTTTTTGGAGATGTGGAGAAATAGATTATTTCGATGTTGGAACCTTTAGAAAACATAATTATGCAATTACACCATGTTGTTCTTTCTTTAGAAGCTTTGTCGTGCCGTTAGAGCTGATTATATTTCCTGTTTTCCTAGCGATACCCCCGAATTCAACTTTCTTTCCTTCTAAAAAAAATTCGAGAAAAGTTCTTGAAAATTAAAAGCTATTATACCCAAAAATTGTAGCCATTGGATTCCTAAAACAACATCAGCACCAACCTTTGGAATGGAAAGCATTGGACTATTCAACACATATTCTCCCATGGATAGCTTTATATTATGGCACATTCTAGAGCAATTTATGGTTCCTCCATTTGTAACCGTCACTTTACACTCTGGTGCTGGATATAGGAAGAAATTCAATTCCTTCGCTATCTTACAATGAATAAAATTATGTGTACTACCCGAATCACTCAACACTATTATCTTTTTCTTCTTGATATGCCATTCTATATTGATAGTTTGAGGAGTGGTAATTCTGGCCAATGCATTAAAAGATATGGTCGTATTCATTTCCTCTTTCTCTGGGTTTTTCTCATGGTGTGTATCCTCATATTTTAATGTTTCCTGTTGCTTTTCTTCTTCCTCTTCACAATCTATATCAAAAAATTTCTTCTAAGCACACTTATGACCTTTAGCGTATTTTCTATCACAATTTTAACAAAGCCCTTTTACACTTTATTATTCCAATTGTTGTGGTGTCAACCTTTTACGTTGAGGAAGGCTAGGGGAAACAACACTTCCATATTTATAGTTTCGGTTGGTAGGCTTCCTTGTTGCCATAATTTTGCTTTCAATTTTCTTGCCGACCTGAATGGCTTCTCCAATGAATCAGGTTCCCAAAGGCGAACCTCATGTTGGATGTCATCCTTTAAAGTCACTATGCACACATCAATCCTATGCTCCTCTCAAATATCTTTTACCCTTACATTCAATTTTTGGAAGTCCTCAATGTGCTCCACCATTAAACCCTTTTATTTGAGATTCATCAATTCGCTAAAAAAAGGTGTTGCTTTTTGTATCCTGATAATTTGCTATCATTACTTCTCTACAAATTGCCCAATTGAAATTTTTTTTACAATAGAAAAGCCATTGATACCATACAAACTAATTGGGTTCCACATATAATGTCGTAATCTATATCTTTTGTGTGTTTTTCACATTATGGAGATCGAAATATTGCTCCATATGCAGTATCCTTGTTAGGGAATCATTGCCATCAAAACTCCTCATATCGATATTTGGAACATGGTGGGTCTTTAATTTGAAGTTAGAGTCTATGAAATGATGACTAACATTTCTTTTGTTCTCATCATGTGTTTCCTCTACTAACTTTTCACCATTAGAAAGCATTTGATGTAGCAAATTTTCCAAACCTCCTTTCAAACATTCTATGTATTTCTTAAAATCTTCAACGTTTACCTCTAAACCATCCATCTTAGCTTCCACATCATTCATCTTAGCTTCCATTATTTTCTTTAAACCATCCATCTTAGCTTATGCTACTTTTTCTTAGAGTTAAATTTGGTGGACTTGGTCCCGTAATTTTGAGATGTCATGTAACATTTCTTCCTCTTCCTCATGAGTCATGCTAGTTATTTTAGGTTTCTTACTAGGTGTTTCCATTTTCTTTCTTCAGGGCATCAATTAATGATAAATACGATTCATTGTTCCCTTTGAATCACTTCAAACAAATTTTTCAAACCACATTTATTTCAATTTTTTAAAAAGACTACATGCCTTTTTTCTCTTTGTAGGAGATTGATATTAAATTTGTTTTATATATGTAATTTCAGATCTCCAAGGTCTGATATTGCATCTTGTGATATCCCTCTATGCCCTATTTCCAACTCCACAAGTATGATCTAGATTGGATTCTCCAAGAAAGAGTGATGTGAAATCTCGCATGATGACATGATTATAGACTAGTTCACTAGAGTGAAATTGTACAAAGTGCCATGTATCATTCTTTCATCCTTCAAACCTGAAAAAGCTACACAAAAAACTAAACTTCATCCTCTTTTTGTAACTATTTATGAAATTTCAATCTTATGCCAAGAGAAAGTATTATAACGATTGTCCCAACGTGACATGTTTGAGACTAAAGTGGGAAAAGATCTGAAATTTGGTCCCAAGGTTCATCAGGATTTCATCTCAAATGGGTTTTAAATTCTTCTTATGAAGCTTTGTAGAAAAAAATATTATAGTGACAATTCCACGATGACCTGTTTGAAGCAACGAAACCCTAGAATCCAAAGCTCTGGTTCCAACTGTTATGCAAGCAACTCACAAAATAGAAGAATGAGATAGATCAATAACTTGGAAAGTAGCCTCTTTGAGGGGAAACTTCCTTTACATTACATAAATGAACAATTTTTGGATGATACAAATGACAAGACCACCTTCCTATATATAGGAGTCTAAGTGGTCACAATATAATCAAAGCCAACATAACAAGAATAATGTAAGAGCACAACAAAATCAATAGTCAACTTCTATGTGGCACAATAATAACAATATGGGGACAACATGGGCACAAAAATAATAATAAGGGGCTACAATAAAAATAACAATAAGGGAATACACTAGTATTATAGGTACCTAATAATCTGAATTAGAGTATTGAATCAAGCTCAAGTCATCGAGTTGTGTATACCTAAGTCCAAAGTCTTTAGTTCCCTTCAAATACTTTCAAACTATTTTTGTAGTGGACCAATGACCCGCACAGGTATTTTCATAAACCTCGAGAGGGTTCCAACAAAAAATGAAATGTTTGGTCTAGTATTAGTGAGATAGTTGAGACTTTCTACGAGTTGTCTATACTTCGTTACATTTTCAAATTTTGTTTCCTTTAGTGGATGTGAGCTTTAAGTTTTTTTCCAGTGGAGCAGTCAAAGGATTGCACTCCATTCCAAACCTATTCAAAATATATCCAATGTACTGCTTTGAGGAGAGGAATATGAACTTCTAATCTTGAGTTTCTTCAATACCGAGTTAGTAGTGAACATAGCCCAAATGAGTCAATTAAAAACCTTTCCTAAATTCCTTCTTTATGGATGAAATGTATCTCTCATTGTTCCCTATCATCAGAAGCTCATCTACCTACACGACAAGATATATATCTGCTTTTCCAAATTTCTTGACAAGCAAAGTTGCATCATCAAGATCATAATCTTTGAAGTTGAGTTTCATAAGATGCTCACTTAACTTCTCATACAATACTAGTGGTAATTGCTTGAGGCCATTAAAGGATTTTACAAGCTTGCATAATTTCATAAAAAACACTTCTCGTTGGAACATAAAAACATTCTCTTTTAGATATCCATTCAAGAAAGTAGTTTTACATCCATTTGATGGACTTTCTAACCATTATGTGCTCCCAAGACAAAGAGTGTCCATATGGCCACCAATTTTGCTATGGGGTCAAAAATATCCTCATAATCGACCCCTTCCTTCTATGCAAAACCTTTTTCCACAAGCCTGTTTTTATTCTTGTCAAGTGAGGCATCTACTTTATACTTGTTTCTAAAGTAATTGGTTTGGTTCCAAATGGAGGATCAGCCAACTTCCAGGTGTCATTCTTTATCAAAGCATCATATTATTTATACATCACTTCTTTCCATTCATCACAAGAAGTGTCTTCTTTGAATGAAGTTGGTTCAAAATATGTAGACAAATTCATTTCACAATCATAAGAAACATTCAAAATGAGAATCGTCTACATCACCTCCATTTCATCTAGTTGAGATTATTGTTCCTTTCTTCCTAACCTCATCAGGATGAAAACTTTCAATTGTTTTTTTCATCCATTTTGGAGGACATTTCTAAGATGGCCGGGGTTGTATAGTTAACTAAGTTGGGGATGAATCAAAGCAACACCAAATGGATCAAACATACATCTTTCATTGGTAAAAACAGGTAAAGACTAAGTTTTACTCATTGAATGATCATGAAATAAACATAAAACAAGAATTTACCATGTCATTTTCACCATTTGATATTTTCCCATCAGTTTGTGCTTTGAACCAGCTTTTTACCTTGAACTTCAAGAACTAATTACGATATATGTGGATCATTTCTTGTGTTGTCTGGAACAGGTAGAAGATCTGCCCATTCTCTTTCTTTTTATGTAATTCTTTTACACTTTTAGGCAAATATTTTAGGTTTTTAGGGCCCTTGGGGTTAGAATATTTTTCCCTAGGATCAGCGCAACCTTCCACATCAAAAAATGCATTGCAAAGCACCCAAACCGAAGGGTACCTACAATATAGCACACTGTCTCCTTTACTGGGCTGCGCTTGGTGAGTTTCACAAATTTGTTTCACCTATTTGGCCCAAAATTTCTTAAGTTCTTTTGCATGAAATGTATCCTAACTAAGTTTATTGTTTGATTTCAGCCTTTCATTAGATCAAAATTTCTATTACTTGGTGAGAAGAGACGATGAAGAACAAGACATGGTTGCCTTAAATTATCGGGTACTGTTGAGGCCCTCGAAAACTGTGGGTTGCTCAAATACTTCAGGTTGTCTAGGATGAGGCAACAATTAGATCTATTTCACTTCTCAGTTCATGCATGGGATCCAACAGACCAGGATTTTCACATAAATGATGAAGTGGTCCCTATTATGATCGATGATGTTTACTTTCTTACCAGTTTTCTAGACATGGTGATCCCATTTCTCTTTCAGGATTTCCCATGGAGGTTAATTGGTGAGGGACTATATTTGATAGTTTTGTCGGCTAGGTACACAGCCTACCAAGGATGGGAAAATAAACATCATGGATGTACATTATTTTCCTTTCAGAACAGTCCTTTTCACTATCACAAGGTTGGCAGGTAGTGTGACACTTCATCTGGCAAAGAAATCATACATGCAGTATGCGCTTGAGTGTCTTGAGCCAACTGTATTCAACTGGTGTGAGGCCATACATTCTTAAATGAAAGAGCAATTGATAAAGGTAAAGAGCGGTAAGACGAAGAATTTTAGTATGGATCGCTCTTAATTTCTTTTAACATAGATAGAATTTCGTTGATGCAACCTCAACAAGTAACACTTAGTGTATCTAGTCCTAGAGATCCATGGATGTAGAGATCGGCAGAATTGATGGCTAGACATGCTAGCCAATCCTCAATAATATTTTCTAATGAATTCTTCAGTTGGCTTGATCGACAACACATTGTCATCAAGGACCATCCATACAGAGGGATGGATTTTCGTGGAGATCCAGAGTTGAATTTACGAGTGGGCACTCAATGGGGTGATATAGGTAAACTATTTTTAACCAATGGTTTTTATTTTTAAGCTTCTACATGTTTTAGTGTTTTTGATGTTTCCAAGGCTAAACTAAAATTGTTCTCATGCATAAAGATGTTGGTATTGTTCAACCTATGGGTCATCAAGAGGAGGCAGGTGGAACAGTGTGAAGAAATGGCGGGAGAGTAGTTCTCTAGGATTTGTATTTGACCGAGACATTGGCAGAGTTGTAAGATCATGTGGAGAGGTTAACCCTCAATATTTCATATATCTAGATCAAGGAGTTACCTATGAGGGTAAAGCGTCATAATTTTGGTGTTCGTAGCCCTTGGACGACAATGTTGTGCATGACAGCTCAAGCTCTGACCGATCAGCATGAGCATCACTAGGTCTACTTAGGATGATTTTTCTATGCATTTTGAGTTTTTAGGTTGGACGTCCAAACATGTACTGGACACAAATTTTGTAATTTTTTTTTTTTAAACATCTATGTATTTTTACTTTCTACATTTTTATATATGGTTATGTGCAATCCTATTCAACTAATGATGTGAATTGAAAATTCACTTTTACAGGTGTCACAAATGTTTATTTAACACATAGTTCGCTAATGAATCAGTTAATGTGTTCGAGTTTATAGAAATATGTTGATATTGAATGTACTGAAATTATATTCCAAAAGACGAACTCTAAGGAACATATGAAGAATAGTTGAGTTTCAGATGGTATAAACACTTCTAAGTTGTAGTACGACGAGTTGTGTGTCCAAACTAACAATGACTCAGCGAATGCCAAGTGAAATGACATTAGAGAGAAGTTCGATCAATGCATTATACTCACTGATATTGTTCGTAGAACAACCAATGCAAATCCCTTGAAAACTCACTAACTCGCCACTTGGGGTGAAAATGGCCCATGCTGTAGAAGATAGGTTATGCATACCATGACTAGCACCATTAGTGTAACCAACAAATGGTTCTAAGAATTCTGACATCTGCAACAAATACAAAGCAAACTAATTAACCATATAAAAACTCTAAAAGACACACTAACACACACACACATGCAATTAAAGCATACATACATTGATTTTACTACACTTAATTAAGCATAGTAATGTTTGGGATACAGTCTGTTTCGAGGCTACGACAACAGAATTCCATCATAATCCATTAACTCGTAGGCACCTTTTTCCAAAACACGCTTGACAATGTAAGGGCCCATCGATAGTGGTTCAAATTTTCATGCTCCTAGTTTATTAGCTTCCAGATCATAAAGCAAGACAAGGTCACCCTCTGGGAAAATGTGAGGCTTGACATTTTAGTCGTATTGTGCCTTGATTCGTTTCTTACGTGCTTCATTAGCCAACATTGTTTCATGATGAGTTTCATCCAAATGGATGAATTCTAAGAAACACGCTTCTTCATCAGAATTGTCGGGTAACAGGTTAATTGCGAGTTTAAGAGATGAAATTTCACATTGTATCGGCAAGATTGCCTCCAGACCATACACCAATTGAAAGGGTGTGAATCCAGTTTCATTCCTTATTGAGGTTCGATATGCCCACAAAGCAGAGTATAGGATTAAATACTAGTTTTGTTTATGAACCCCTATCATTCTTTGAAGAATTCACTTCAAGACTTTGTTGATGGCCCCAAATTGTCCATTAGCTTTCATATAATAAGGAGTAGAACTATCTTGTGAATGTTCTAACTTGGCAGCTAATTCATTCATCATGTGATTGCGAAAATGCGACCCATGATCTATAACTATATATTGTGGTACACCAAACCAGGCAACCACATCGTTGAAAAAGAAAAGTGTAGCCATCTCACCACTTTTGTTTAATGTAGGCATCGCCTTGGCCCATTTTGTGAAATAGTCAATGGTTATATAGCTTACCCATGCCCCCTGGCCGAGTGAGGGTTACATGTCATGAAGTCAATGTCCCATTTGGCAAATGGTCCAACAAAGATGATGGATGCAGTGGTGCAGGTAGTAATCTAGCTTTACGGTAATGGTAATATAGCTCCTGACAACAATAATGCAATCTCTGAATATGGTAGGCTAGAAGTAACCAACGTGGAGAATTCTTTGTGTGGTAGCATAACCAACCAAGTGTCCACCAAAAGCACCTAAATGGTAATAATTCAAAACATTCTTGGCTTCCTCATGTGTGAGGCACCTCCATAAAATCGTATCGATACCATGATGGTAATGAGTGTCGCCAATGATCAGATGATCTTTGGCTTGGTATTAGATACATCGTTGTTGTGAGTGAGAGGTATCAAACTAGAAAGTTTAGGTTTGGAGATAAATTAGCATATCTCCATACCATGGGTCAGATGACGAAATTAGGAATAGAGACTGATCTAGAATTGATGGTTCTGATGTTCAATCAATGGTATTTGATGCATGGTCACAGAGAAGCTCATGAAAAATAGAGATTTATTTGATTTTGACTTGATGAATTCCAAATCAAATTCCTACAAAATGATGATCCATTTTGAGTATTTGTCCCCAACCAATTCATCTGACAAAATATATGTCATAGTGCTGCAATCTGAAATGACAATGGTCTTTCGGAGGAGGATATCATGGCGAAATCTCTGCACAGCTTGAACAACAACCAAAGCTAGCTTGAGATTGCGACTGAACTTTTGTATAATATATCAGATGTTCAATCCCATCTTCTTCATGGACTAAAACCATTGCAATGGTTGTATTTGCAGTGATGAGATATAGGAAGTAGTCGTTTTGATCATTCAAGGAATACATTAATGACACTTTAATGAAGGTATATTTAGGAGCATCAAATGAAGCTTGTGCAACCTGATCCCAATGAAAGGTTATTCGATTTTTCAAAAGACGAGTAAATTCTTTAGCCATTTCAACATAATTAGGAATGAACCTCCTCAGAAAGTTAGCCTTTCCTTGGAGTCTCTGTAACTCTAGTAGATTG
Organism: Pinus taeda; assembly: GCA_000404065.3. Taxonomy (NCBI): domain Eukaryota; kingdom Viridiplantae; phylum Streptophyta; class Pinopsida; order Pinales; family Pinaceae; genus Pinus; species Pinus taeda. Next base: position 290,426 of record APFE031456731.1, read on the forward strand.
GAAGGTGGAGGCAAGTCAATAATTGCAAGAACCTTAAGAGGGTCAAGTCGAATTCCTTCCTTGGACACTATGAAACCAAGCAGATGACCAAAAACAACACAAAACACACACTTGTGTGGAATGATTCATATTTTGTTGTGTCGGCACCGTAAAAAATATAGCTCTCAAGTGCTATGAGTGATTACTCTGCTTTCATGCATGCACAAGTAAATCATCAAGGTATGGCTGAACAATGTGCTTGATGTCATGGAAGACATAGTTCATTGCCCTCTGAAAGGATGCCCTTGCATTATTCAAACCAAAAGGGAGTTTCTTGTAAGCAAATGTGCCCCATCGAAAAATAAATGCAGTTTTAGATTGGTCCTCTAGGCGGATACTGATTTGATTATAGCCGGAAAAGCCATCCATAAATGACAATATTTTACATCGAGCACGTTCATCAATAATATGGTCGATAAATGGAGTGGGATAATTGTCTTTTGGAAAAGCCTGATTAACTTCCCTATAATCGATGCACACTCGTATTGTCCCTTGTTCCTTCAAGACATGAATAATATTGGAAACCCAATTAGTAAGATGAACAAGGTATATGAAACCAACATGCAAATTTTTTTCAACTTTTGATTTAATGGCAACATTTTTCTTTGGATGAACAAGATGGAGGCACTGTCACACTAGTTTGGCATTAGGATACATTTTAATTTCATGTTCAACTACACTAGAGTCAATTCCTAGCATCTACTCATATGACCATGCAAGTATGTCTCAAAATTCATGAAAGGGAGCATGGAAAATATTAAGTTCCGATGGAGAACAAGATTTGCCAACATGAATGTTTTGTACAACTTTAGATTTAGTCGAAATATCGATACAGATAGTTTCTTTGATATTTGACAAGTTTTTCCTAGAATCTATTTTATCTATAAAATAGAATTCAAAAGGAAATCAGCAACTGAAGGGTGATTGAGTAGATAGGAATGATGATGATAATCTTCCCATGGTTCTTCTTTCATCATCATTGATTAGATTATTCCTTCATCAGTAGAAAATATACGTGAAAGAGGATCAAAAGAAGTAACATATTCTAATGAATGATCAACCCATAAAATTGGTAGAAATGGATTTGGTTTTGCCACACAAGCCAGAAAGATTCATTGCTATGAAAGCTCAATGGGGCTTAGCGGTGTTATTTTATTACTACTATCAACTTCAAAACTATTGGTTATATTCCTTAAATTAGATGAAGTGGAAGATATCATGTTGCAAGTCTCAAATTTTTCTACTTCTGCCACGTTCGATGGTGATGGTAGTGAAAAAGTACCCATTAGGGATGAATCCTTGAAGAGACCTACAACAATGTTTTGAAGAGATAGTGGGGGCCCGTGAACTAATTGAATGCTTCCAGTATCCTGTGAACTACAAGTGAAGAAAGCGAGTTGATTGATAACTATGATTTCTCATTTATGATGGAATGCAATCGTACGAAAGTATGTCAAAACCACAACAACCATAGCGTAAACCCATAGTCTTCCTAGCAAAATGTTGTAGTCAAGGGGACTGTCAACAACCTCAACTACAATAGTTATTGTTTCGCCCCCTAGTTAAATTTGTAGATTACTCAAGATTCCACAAGGCATATATGTGGAATTTTCAAAATATTTTAACGTTGTTGGTGAACGTGACAAAGGTGGTGAGCCAAGTGTTTTCCAGCAATTCATTGACATAACACAAGTATATGCCCCCTTGTGAATAATGGTTTGGTGAATAAGTTTATTTAAGGCATTTACTTGAATCAGGAATGATAATTGCACTGGTGACTATGGCGTATAACCTGCATGGTTGAAAACCACAATATTGGAATCCATTGGATTGATTCCACCAATTGTAGAAAACAAACCGTGCTTCTAGGTGCGACAATTTTTAAGCACCTCAAGCGTCGACATAGCAGAAGGTCTCTAAGTCAAATCTTCTACTATGTTATAGTTTTGTTCCGCTCGAGGTTGAGGGTTAAATGTTGATTTACGTACAACTCTCTTAGGTGGTTTTATTGTTAACTCTGGTGCAATAGGTGGTGGAATAGGATCATATGAAGTCGAAGTCGAAGGATTAGGTTGATCAGTGGCTTGGTTATTCAACGACGATGGTTTATTTCCATAATATTTACTCTATGTTGAAACAAAAAAATCAATTTTAGGCTTAGAGGTGGATATCATAAGCACTTGTGAAGTGGAAGAATGGTCTGTAGCAACCATATGTGTCTCAAGGATCAGAAAAAGATCAGTCAACGGAATGGATGTACCAAAAGTCTTAAGAAGCTTTGATACATCAGAATGGTGAGGATAATCTCCCGTAAATTTTTCATCATTACAGATTAAACATGGGTAACGAGGTTTCCTAGCCTAAGGAGAGGAATCAGATGATTCTTGAGGTAGATTATTTTGTTTCTTCTTGTTTTTGCCCTTCTTCTTGCTTCCTGGCTACCTTTCCTTCTTTCCTTTGTCAGATGACACGTCATTAATTTCAAAAGCAAGAGTGTTATTAGATGCATTTAAAATTTGATTGGAAATGGAAAGCATTTGACCAGATGGTCTACCTGCCATTTGTGTGCTAAAAGAACAAATCACAATTTCACCAACAGCTGAGTCCTTATACGATGGTGGTGGAGGAACAATGAAAGTTAGTTTGGGTGCATTGGGGATATTCTCATAGAGTGTGCTAGACTGTGTATAAATCAAGTCCAAATATTGGGCACAAGAAATTACTTGCTCTTTAGTGACAAGTCCACCTTTCGCCACATCCTCATTCATAGATGGAAATAAGGATTTTATAAACCACTTAGCTAAAAGTTGACCATGGACATAAGTTTTGACAATTCGATGATGACGACGCCACTGATGGATATGATCAAAGATATGAGTAGCAGTAATCTATTTGAAGTTGGTCAATAGTTTCGTTCCAGTTTCATATCATATGGGTGACTGGAAGTGGGTTAAAAACTTGGTAGCTAAAGATGTAAAGTTATCAAAAGAAGATCGTGGTAACTCAATGTACCACTTCACAGCTGGACTAGTAAGCCTTCTCTCAAAAAGGTGTAGTTTAACCGAATTATCATTCAAGGGGTTTGACGAAGACCACAAATGAAAAGTCATGACATGGTTGGATGGGTCTTCTCCAGGGTTATCATTGAATTTGAGAATATCGGAAGGTAATTTATGAGGAATCACCAGCCACCGAGCTGCATAAAGAATTGGGTCATTCGTGAGTCGATTTAGATCTGGTAATTCAAGCGTTGTAACAAAAGTCAATTGTCTATGACGTTAGGTTGAGCATAACCCGGGTAAGGTGGGATTTCCTGGGTAACAGGCCTTTGCGTACTAGCATAAGGCAGATTCTATTGCTAGTAGCCTTAATAGGGGTAAGCTTATTGAGAAAATCTGGTATAAGGTGGTTATTGAGCACCAGGATACATTTGTTGTTGTCCAAACCCAGCATAAGCTTATTGACCAGGACCTTGGTACACTTGTTGTTGACCAAACCCAACATAGGCTTGTTGACCAAGTCCAGGATGAGGTTGGTATTGCTGTAATTGTTGTTGTTGATATTGGGGCTACCAAGGCTGTTGAAGCAACTGTTGTTGTTGATACAACAATTGTTGATTTAAGGGTTATTTCCAACCAATGTAAGCTTGCCAAGGTTGTGAATACACTAAACCAGTGTAAGTCTGGGTCATTTCAGTAAAAGTAAATTGGCCTCAGGTTGTTGGACTCCACACACAAGTGGTTGTTGTAAAACTGCTTGAGAAGGTTGAATCTGAAAACCTGAAACATGGGGGCCTGAGGTTGAAGGACCAACTTCCACACAATGAGATACAACTAACTGAGCTTGTGACTGTGGTAAAGCTGTAACAAAAGGCATCATAATTATGGATGAGACAGATTGCATAGGTTATGATTGATACACAATCCTAGGTTGAACGAGAATTGTTGGTTGCCATTCATAGACAACCATTAAAGGGTGAACTAAACATGATGAAATACTGACATATGGTTGCACCGCAGAAAATGGAGGAAAAGGGGATTGTGCATATTTTTCTCCATATGGTGATAGTCCAGTGTAAAGCGGATACGTAGGATGATAACCAGATGAACCAGCTTGATATTGACTTGATGAGCCAAGCTGTTTAGTATCTGTTAATGAAGAACCATATAAAATTCGTGTAGAGGGCATGGGTGAAGATCAAGGGTTAGAAGAAACACCTGAGTGGGTTCCAGATAAAGATTGGTAACCTAATGGGACAGATGGAACACCATACAAATGTGATTGATACACAATCCTAGGTTGAACAAGAATTGTTGGTTGTGATTGATAGACAACCATTCTAAGGTGAACTAAACATGATGAAATACTGACATATGGTCGCCCCGCAGAAAATGGAGGAAAAGGGGATTGTGCATATTTTTCTCCATATGGTGATAGTCCAGTGTAAAGCGGATACATAGGATGATAACCAGATGAACCAGCTTGATATTGGCTTGATGAGCCAAGCTGTTTAGTATCTGTTAATGAAGAACCATATAAAATTCATGTAGAGGGAATGGGTGAAGATCGAGGGTTAGAAGAAGCACCTGAGTGGGTTCCAGATAAAGATTGGTAACCTAATGGGACAGATGGAACACCATACAAATGTGACTCAGGTGTCGTAGTAAACATCGAAGAGGTTGCGACAAAAGATTCTGTTGTAGCTATAATAGATGGTACAGTCTGGGATGTTGAATTTGCCATAGTAAAATGTCCAAATAAATTTCCTAACGAATCAACAGGTGGCTGAAGGTAATCAATATCAAAAGGAGCAATAAAATGAGGAGTATGAGGATATGGATAAAATCTAGTTCCAAAAAGAAATTGAGTTCTGTGTGTTTCTACCTCAGGTTTGTCTTCTATCGAAATCAATCCAGGTGGAAGGATTCTACCGTTCGGTCCGTAATAGATTTCTGGTATTTGTTCATGAGGTAAAGGGGAAGTCTCAACAGTAATGGATGTATAAGGATGTAACAGTCAATCTTCTTTCGGTATGGTAACAACTTTTGATTTTTAAACTTCATGATCCAAGTGTTCTGGTAAAAGAACAATAGGTTCAAGTTGGGCTTCTTGAACAACTTCTAGTTCAGAAGTAACTTTTGATTGAACTGTGATAGGTTCAGGATTAACTTCTAGTTGAACAAATCTAGGTTCAAAAGAAATTTCTTGTTGAACAACTTTGTGTTGAGAATCAACTTATTGTTGGAAAACTTGGATTACAGTTTCACTAGATTCAGTTCTAGTGTCCTCAGGTAATTGTGGAGATTCCAATTCAGTAGCAGATGTACAAGTAATTGTAGGAGTAACTCGGGTCACAGTACTTACTGGTATAGGTGTCTCTGGTATTCAGATGAATAACCAGAAGTTTGGGATGTATTGGATCCAGTCAAATGAGACCGCTTTGACCAGATAGGTGTAGCTTCAGGAGGTAAAGGTTGTTTACTCGGTGTCCTCTACGAGGGAAGTGGTAAGGGTTGATGTTCCTCCATGACTACTGACTAATACTATTACAAAAAAGAAATAAACAAAAAGGGGTAAGCTAGGAAAAAAGATTACCAAGCAATTTTGAACTACATATTACCTCTCGTCGAATCGAGAAGTACACGTAAGCAATCTCCCTGAATGTTGTGTTCAGTGTATCACAATGCACAAGGAGGCCAACTCGGCTACCTAAGGATGGATAACAACCTACTATTGTCCTCCCATAAATAGCTGGAATTACGTGGAGGACCAATCCGTATTAGTGTTGTCTAATGCAAAACCGCATAGTGGAAACATTCCTTTATACTTTACACATTGTAACACCACCCTCCATAACCAAAGGTATGTGGATGAACTACGATATACTCACATACGTGGAATGAGGTATCGCACTCGGAATGTATCATAGACAAGATAGTGACAGTTGCTATGTTTTATGATGTCGGAACACGTCTCTAGCCTAGAACCTCTAAATGTTTTGCGTTAGGTGACAATTCTCCATTAGGTTTATTGAGATTATTTTTAGGTTGATCTTGATTAAAAATATCCCTTTCAAGGTTCACCACGTGATGTGCTTTAAATCCCTAGAATGCAACTAATATGCTAGGCATTCGTTTCATTCAATTTGAACAATGAAAACCTTAGCTAATAGGGATAGTGCAATCAAATTCTTTTAATCAAAGAACAAACAACACATCTAATGCAATTTCCCCAAACTATTCCTATGAGCACACACAAATTTTTCAATTCTAAATGCAAGTTCTTCTTCTCAATTCCCTTAATGTTGAGATGAACAAAAGGAAACTAATGCACATATAATCATTGTTTTTGCAGGGATGAAGACTTTACTACAGTTCCTTTTTGAAAGAAATGAAGACTTTTACAACACTTTCTTTTGAGCAAAGATTAATCGACTATAACCTAACTTTGACACTGAATTGATAATGATAAAGAAATCATTTAAGAAACACTAAAAAATCAATGCCAAAGTAGGTCTAGGAAGATAAATACAAATTGAATTCAAAGTCATTGATCTTTGAGCAAGCAAAAACAGAAGGAAATTTCGAAAAAATCAAGTCAAAGGTGGGATTTTTGACCTAAGGAGGATTAACACAGCCTTGAATGGGAGACAGTGTGCTTCAAAGCATTGTCCTCAAGCCAAGCTTGCTTTAGAGTGCTTTGTGTCCTCACCACGCCTCCATTGGTGCCAGAGAGGCCATTCTAGTGGCTTTCAAGCACAATTTTTACCAAACAAAACTTCAAAAGGGCTGAAACAAGATCAATGGTAGAAAATAAAATCTACTAGGGTGTACCAAGATGAGAATAAACTACCCAGAATGATGACCTCTGCCCAGCGGAGTCACCAATTTGTTATGTGGAATTTTTCATTTACGGATAAACAAAATTTCCCTAGGTGGGTAGCTACACCTAGAACAACATATTTAAAGAGTTTAACCTTTTCCTATAGAATATAAATAAGATGAGGGACCTACTTGTTATCTTTCGCTCCCCTTTGTCTCCTTTGAATACCTCCCATCGCTCCTTCTCGAACGAAATCTACTTGATAAGTACCTACAATCATAAACCACGGACAAAAACCAACTAAAGTAAGAGATCTATCTATTATAAGAAAATGGAATCGAAATCATTTACACATATAATCATCATACATAAAGACAAGAATATGGGAAAAGATGTAAACAACTTTATTAAGTAGAGGGAGGAGTTACAACCAAAGAATTTTGATCCCATGTCACTCAGCCATCTTGAGTTCCATCCTTCATCACACCAAAAGCACAACACTCTGGTAGCATAACAATACTTTCTTACAATCTCAAGCCTCAGACCAACAATACCTCCTTACAAATTCTCAAAGTCCAGCCCCTGATCAATATGATGAGTGCTCAATTTATAGGAAAATGGACGTGGTTTTGTCATAAATTGGGCATTGAATGGCTTTCCATTTTGGGAGTTAGTTTCCATGGAGGAAGTGATGAGAGGATAGGAGGTTATTTGGTTCATTCCCTATCCAATTTCGAGCTCATATGAGAGGATAAGAGGTGGGAATCTACTAGAATGATCTAGAATGAAAGAATATTCCCAGAACCCTATGAAGATTTCGCTCAATCTCACCCAGCCTGGGTCAAAGTGGGCCTAGATGCTATAAAGAGTAGGCTTGAATGGATGTAAGTGCTCTTTCGTGCACTTAGCCCTGACCAAGGTTGCGCTGGTCCCTCAAGGAGTCATTTCAGGATGTATTTACACCAACAAACTCTCAGGAATGATGGCATTCAATGTGATGACTTGTCTATGGCATGTAGCAATTTAATTACTATTTGATGAGACCTAAAAGTATTGATCTGAATGATGGGAGTGATGTGCCCAAACAGACCTATAACACACCTACACTTATACATGTACCATTACCTATACTTATATGTGTATTACCACTTGTACACGTACATGTACTCTCTTACAACCTATGCACAAGCTCTATATACCTCACATCTTGCTAACATGGCTGGAAGGTCCTATCCTATAAATATTTCCCATAGGAACTCACAGGTTCTACATTATTAACCTGTATCCTTTGACTAGGAGCATATCCAACCCTACTCTCCTTTCCTTTGATGTACCTGACTCACTAATTGTGGCTAACAATCTAACCTACGGGGTGTTCAAATTTTTCTGGTCAAACAAATACCTCAACCCAATGTCACCACTCATCAACACAAACCTCTTGCCAAAACGATAGTTCCTCCACATCTTCAATGCATGTACGATTGTTGCTAACTCTATATCATGTGTTGGGTAGTTATTCGTGTGCTCGTTTAGTTTTTGTGAGTCATAGCATACCACCTATCGTTCCTGCATAAGGATTCCACTAAGTCTTCTATTGCAATCACTTGTACTTACTACAAACTCTTTATCTGGATCTGAAATTTGTAGCACTGGTGCATGTGTCAACAACTTCTTAGGTTGCTCAAAATGGGTGTCACACTCCTTTATCCATTAAGACTTCTTAACTTTCCTCTGCAATGATGTAATAGGATAAGAAATTTGTAAAAATTTTGTGATGAACCTACTCTAATAACGTGCCAATCCTACAAAACATGTCACCTCGTCCACATTATTGGGAGCTACCCACTCCCTGATTGGCCTTATCTTCTTTAAATCCACTCTTACTCCCTACTTCAAAACATGTACCAAGTAGTGTACCTCAATTTCAAAGAAATTGCACTTGATGAGCTTACAATACAGTTGATGCTCTCTCGCCAACCTCAACACCGCTTCTAAATGCTCATCATGATCTTCCACATTTTTACAATATACTAATATGTCATCAATGAACGCAATAAAGAACTTATCGAAATATGGACACAACACACTATTCATCAAGCACATAAATTTAGTTGGAGCATTAATCAAACCAAATCCTAATCTCAAGTCGATCTTCCAAAACATTGTTGATCCCTTCAATTGATCGAACAAGTCATCAATCCTTGGGAATGGATACTTGTTCTTGATGTTCACTTTATTCAATTGCTTGCAGGCAATGCCCAATTTGAAAGTACCATATTTATTCTTTAGAAACAATACCGTTGCACCCAAGGTGATACATTTGATCTAATGTATCCCTTGTCCAACATTTCCTTCAACTACAAATTCAAATCTACCAACTCAGGTGTGCTCATCCTATAAGGTGCTTTTGATGTTGGAGCTACCCCTAGGAGTAACTCAATAGAAACATCTACCACCCTTTGAGGTGGAAATTCTAAAATCTCTTCAGGAAACACATCCTGAAACTGTTGTAGAACTCGGTACCTACTCAAAACATCTACATCCTCAAATTCCTTACGTTTGTCACTATAAATGTGCACTACAAATAACCCACATCCTTTTATGTAGCTATGTTTTTCCTGCATGGTTGTCTCCATTGTAACTGATGTGGTCTTTTTCTTACCTTGGAAAACTCTTGGTTCCTGATTTTCATCCACACACTTAATGGCTTTGTCATAATAATCCACCTTTGCCGCATGAAGGTAAAACCAATCCATGCCCAACAACATATTGTACGATCCTAAATTTAATACATTCAAATGTGTTGTGGTCGGCATACCATTCAAATCAAATGCATAGTCTCTTACATAATGATGAACTCGCTTATTTCTACTTGTAGCCAACTGCACTAACCAAGATTCTACATCCACTTCTTTATTCAAACCACACTTATCCACCAATTCAAGAATAAAATAACTATAATTAGATCTAGGGCCAATCTAAATAAAAATAACTTAGTCACAAAGCTTACCATCCATCTCAATGATAGATGCATGTTGGTCTTCTTTTTTGTTTTCCAATGTTGCATAGATATGACGAACACTCTGACCAACATCCCCAATAGTATGTTCCTCCTGTGCACCATATATATGAGGCTTAACATCCTGATTCTTTGGACAATCTCTCTTAAGGTTCTCCTTACTACTTATCTAACACTCCAACCATCTAGTACCATCAACTATATCTTGTTGTTGTGATTTATGTCTAGCTACGTTGAACTTCTTTTGTCTTGCCACATTTTCTTTCTGTTGTGCACTCTAAGGCCTTCTTATTTTCGGCTTCCATTTACCTTTACCTTTGTCTTTTCCTTTCCATCCTTGTTGAGATGCATTCTTATGCTTTGAATATTCATAGCATGTTTTCAACTTCCCAATAACTTCGTCAAGTGATCGAGGCTCATCATACTCATTCTGATCCCTAAATGCTAATGGAAAACCACTGAAAAATCATTGAAATTTATCCTTGTCCTATTTAAGATGTCATACATAAATCAATAGCTCCAAGAAATTAATCATGTACTCTTCATCTTCCATTGATCCCATATTTAGCTCATACAATTATTTGGCCTTACTGTCATAGTACCTTTCTAACAAGTATTTATTCCCGAAAAGCATCTTGAACTCATGGAAACTCAAGGCCTCCATCCTCATGTCTCTAACCCGCATCACATATTCCCACCAGATGTATTCTTTAATTCTCAGGTTAAAGATAGCTATTTTTTCCTTCATATTATTTGTGTACTCATTCAACTCAAATAACTTCTTCATCCCAAGTACCCAAGCCTCTACATGTTCTGGCTTCTTCACATCTCCATCGAAAGTAGGTGGCTTTGCTTTCTAAAACTCATATGGAAAGTATCCCCAATCACTCCTCCTGTAACGATGATAACGATGATGATCATGATGCCTACTAGAACCAAAACTAGAAGAATACTTGTATCCATCACCTCTCCTATTCGGAGTATCCAAAAATCTATTATATCTAACCATGTCATCTCTATACAACCTCTTACCACCATGAGACCCACTACCATATACCCAATTAGTTTTGTCCTCCTGTACATAGCTGATCTGAAGCATCCCTTGTCACTACAATTCTGAAAAGCTTTGAAGGAGTATTGAATTAACCTCTACTTGTTTCTCTTGTGCCTGCATGATTTTTTCATTGTCCACCTTACAACTTGTTATTTCATCCTTCAAGCTTCTCAAAGTGTCTGCCAAATTAGAAGAGTTGCCAACACCATGCTGCTCATCATATTCATAGGGAGAGTCTTCGTAGTATACCATCTTACTAGTCATTTTGATATCTTTCCTGCAAGGCATATTATGTCAGCTAAACCAAATCACAAAAAACCAAAGTACCTTAGTAAAATCCTAGGAGCATATATCATCTTCAAGAGAAAGCAATCAACGTACTAGATGTATAACATAATCATGACAACATATATACATATAATACATACGAACATAACCATGTAACCATTAGTCTAGCTAGAGTCCATTCATCAATGCATGACCATATCAACTACACGTACCATGACCTCATGCGTGAAAACAAAACCATACCAATGTATGGTGGCATTATGGTACATGTGTTGTCCTTGATGGAAACCCACACACAGGTCAATTCAGAATTGATGAAGGGAAAGTCACATTATAACAGGTCAATTCAGAGGTAGTAGAGTAATGGCATAGAAGAACGGGATGATGGAACAAAGGGTTATAGATTAGAATCAAGCAATTGAAGAAAAATAATGTTTTAAGTTGTATTAAGTTATATACACTTGTTCACCTAGTCCAAGTAGCATATACAAGTGGGTTCACAGAACAAAATGGGTGTATACATATGGACACACTTTCAAAAGATGAAAAGCACCTATGGGATTGAAAATTAATGTTAAAGAATACCAAGGGTCCATACCATGGTATTAGCCGAAAATATTTAGCAGAGTAATGGTTAGTTGACCACGTCTAAGAATACCACAGGTTCTAAGTGTTGTTTTCATATGAGGTATTGAAAGAGGATCTAAGTATATCAGGAGGAGAACGTCAAAGGGTTAAGTGTGTAAGTGAATTATTTTCATGAATACTTCTATCTGAGGTATATTTTGGGTTGTAAGGCCTATAGTTATGACATAGATTTTAAATATGTTGTGCACCCTTGCATATAATGTTGGATCAGGATCATGAGACCTTCAATGAATTATCATTGTATGATCTCATAATGGATAGTCTAGATCTGGTTGCTAACACATGTTTTATCCTTTATATTCTATGATCTAGATATATTTGATGTTTGGAATATCTGCGAAGTTATATGTTATTATTTGGAGATCTATACCCTGGTTCCCCTAGGTGAAGGCGCGTATACACGCTAGTTTAGCAGTTCTATGAAGTGTATGGATAAGAAAATCTTATTGTTCAGAGATGACTGATCTATATGATTAGTGCTACTATTATACTATTGTTTTTCAATGATGACTTTATTATCTGAAAGTAAAACTGATTGTATTAGGAGATTGAGTCTGGTTTATTGATTGATTGAGTGGAAAGGATGATCTTTGCTGCTATTTGTTTTGAAATCTGTAATATGATAGTAGATATTCAAAATGTCATTGGTTGGTACAATTTTTGGTCCATAGGTTTTGTGATTAAGTATCCTTACAGGTATACATGTGTTGGGTTAGAAAGTAGCATATACATGTAGTTTTTCTTCATTGAAGTAGTGTACACATTCTGACATATGATTTTTGAGGTTGCTGTGGGTTTTGGTTGTTGATGTAGTGTTCTGGGTTCAACTCTGTGTTCTAGTGAAAGTAATCTGATTGTTCAGATTGACAGATTGTTGATAGATGTAGTTATATTTGATGGTTATATTGCAGTGGTGATTGATTTTGAGCTTCAATGTTACTGATGGGTCCAATATGAAAAATTGTTGAAACGTGCCCTACATATTATGTTGTTGTGTACCAGGAGTATCCAGTGTGAAAATTTATGAAACATGATCCCTGGAGGAAGAGTGAAGGCAGTATCCTTATGTAGACCAATTCCTATGTATTCATAAACATATCATTCTAGTACAAGAGCTAGGGGGTTGGAGCTCCCTTCCAGTCGAAGCTGGAAAACGATTGAAGGTTATAGCCTTCAGCAGGTAGATGCGTGTGTACTAGAAAAAGTCTGCCCCAATAGAAAAATTGTAAACTCTTTTATTATAAGAATATTGAAGACTCATACGAGAGAAATAATGGTTTTTTCCCACATTGGGTTTCCACTTGAAAAATCCTAGTGTTCATGTGTGCCGCTTATGTGTGTTGACTTATTCTATTCTTATTGAATTTATTTATAACTTAGTAAATGTGTCACACTTTGATTTAAGACAATGAATTAGCTATTTATCAAAGTCTATTATCTATAAATTTGTTCGATTCTTTATAGGTATGGACATGCGCGCGTTGGTTTTAGTAAAACAATGTATACAGTTTGAAAGAGAAAATCATTAGTGTGAAGGTTTAATATTGCTTCACCCCCCCTCTCCCAGTATTTTTACCAATAATTGGTATCAGAGCAGGTCCTTCAGAAGAAGCTTGATCTCTTAAAGGAAGATCTTTGAAGATGAGAAATCGTGAAGGAATTGGATTTGTGAGATCACTAATGTTCAATGAAGATAACTTAACATTCTCGAAGACAAGATCTAGAGCATATCTTGAGTCACTTGGAGCTGATGTTTGGGTAATTGTGGAAGGAGGATATCAATATCCAACAGCAGTCCTCATAGATCTAGCAAAAAAGAAAGCATATGAAAAAAATGCCAAAGTTGTCAATGCATTATTGGGAAGTCTATCAGAATCCAAATTCATCAAAGTCATGCAACTCAACACAACCAGATAAATATGTGACAAAATCATTCAGAGCTATGAAGGAGGCACCTAGGTAAAATGTGTTAAGCTCCAAACTATCAAAATTCAATGTGAAACTCTCAATATGCATAGGTATGAAAGTATTTCTAGTTACCTTTTACGAGTAGATGAAATTGTAAATCATATAAATAATCTAGGTGAAGAAATAAAGGAGGCTACTATAGTAGAGAAAATTTTAAGATATCTATCTTCTAAATTTGAGTCAAAAGTATCTTCCATTAAGGAGAAGTAGGATCTACAATCTATTACTCTTGGTCAACTTCATTGAATTTTAACTTCCTTTGAAATGAGGAAAGGAGGTCTATTAGAAATCAGAGAAGTCACTTTCAAAGCCTTTGTAAAGGGAATAAAATAGAAGATCTCAAGGAATCAGGATATATATTAGACGAAGACGAGGTAAACATTGTGAAGAAACTTCAACTATGTACCAAAAGATTCGAAGGTAAGCGTACTGTCAAATGTTTTGCTTGTGGTAGAGTTGGTCATTATGCTGCCAAATGTCCTCATAAAGATAGCCATGATAAAGGAAAGGATTCTACTAAAGGTAATAAGAAACAAATTATTATACTTATGAATATAGTGATGGCTTGTCTAATAGTGATGAAGGTGAATCTGAGCAAGATATTAAACTACTCATGGCTTATGAAAATGATAAGTTTATGGATGCATTAGAAGAAGAATATTTTCTTGAAGAAATCACTCATCTTAAAATATGTTTCAAAGAAACGAGTATGGTAATAGACACTTTGACACATCAACTCACTGAAAAGGACAAGCACAATGATATATTAGAATGGGAAGTAGTGGGTCTAAGAAAAGAGATTGAGAAGACAAAATCTATGAATCTTAGATTTGCTAAAGGATTAGAAACCTTACATGAAATCATCAAAGTTCAATGTTCTCCTCTTATAAATATTTGTCTTGGATACACTGGAGAAACATCCCAACCAAAAAATCCTTCAGCCATCACCAAAAGCTATCTTGATGCAGCAAAAAACAGTGAACAATTTGTGAATCCTCAAAAAAATCCTAAAAGTACTCCCCAGGTAAATCATGCCCATTTTACTCCAAGGGTGAACATCAATAGAATCACCAACCAAAGGGTGAAAAATACCAAAATATTTTATGATCACAAAAACTTCTTTAATGGACAATGCTTTTCATGTCATAACTTTGGTCATAAGGTTGCTTAATGTGTCTCTTACAAAAGTATCATGAATAGAGAAGGAAGAAAACAAAGGAGAGTGATTGGAATAAAGAAGAGCTCATATAATAACTTCTCTCCTCTTGAAGAAGAAATTGAATGTTCATCTTGTAATAACTTTGGTCATGAAGAATTTGAATGCAGGAGCAAATTTTCGCCAACATATAAAAAGGAGAAAATATCATTCAATTCGAAGGTATGGAAATACAAGGAACTACAGTAAAAAATATGTGGTATAGCATTGTTTGCAGGAGGACAATAAAATCAATGTTACATTGGTAGTGGATGCTCAAAACACATGACAGGTGATAAAGATAAACTCATTTCATATAAGGCTTTAGAAAAGGAAAGTAATGTCTCTTTTTGAAATGACACACCAGTTGTCATTAAGGATAAAGATTTTGTTTATTGAAAGAAAAGGTTAAAGCTAGAAATGTTATGAATGTTGATGGTTTAAAGCATAACTTGTTGAGTGTTATTCAAATGTGTGATCAAGGAAATGAAGTTCTGTTTCGTTCAAAGCAATGTGTGGTTCATGAGCTTGACATAGGAAATACCATAATAAAAGGTACAAGAAGTCCAAGTAATCTATATATATACTAAAAGGAGGTCACGAACAATGTTATCTAAGAAAAACAGAAGAGAACTGGTTATGGCACAGAAGATTGGGGCAACTAAGCTTTTCTCAAATAAGAAAATTGTGCAGGCTCAAGGTGATTTGTGATCTTCTAGATATCATCATCCAAAAAAATACCATCTATAAACCTGTCAATTCGGTAAGAAAACTAGAGTTCAATTCAATGCCAAAGAAGGATCAACAAGTATTCCTCTTCAACTCATTCATACTGATTTGTGTGGGCCAACAAGGAAAAATTCACCTCGTGGAGAAGAATACTACATTTTACTCATGGATAATTTTTCTAGAATGTGTTGGATTGGTTTACTAAAGCATAAAGATGAAGCATTTGAAAAGTTTAAGGTCTTCAAAGATCTAGTTGAAAATGAATTAGATCTGAAAATAAAATGTCTTAAATCTAATCGTGGAGGAGAATTAATATCATATGAATTTTTTGAATTTTGTGAACAACATGTAATAAAGACACAGTTGTCTGTTGCGATAACTCCTCATCAAAATGTTGTAGTGGAAAGAATGAATGAAACAATTCAACAAATGGCACAAGCTATGCTTAATTAGTTTAAAACTCTTGAAACCTTCTGGGGTGAAGTTACACATACTACAGTAAATATTCTCAAAAAATGTCATGTAGGTGTTAATAGTGATCAAACTCCATATGAAATTTGGTATGGTAAGCCTCCTACTGTAAAACACATCAGAGTTTTTGGAAGCAAATGTTTCATCCAAAACACTGATGAAAACCTTGGTAAGTTTCAACCTAGAGGAGACAAAGGAATGTTTCTTAGTTATTCCTCTCGAATTAAAGGATACAAATGTTATAATAGGAGACATCGAAAAATTATTGAATTCATTGATGTTGTAATTGATGAAGCGTGAAAAAATGGATAGGACAACCAGTGAAAGGAGCAGAAGGTTGGGTGCCCCCAACCGATCCTCGGATGGAGGAAGAGACAACTAATATCGTACTAACTATAATAGTAGAGATAGAAATAGTACCTCCTACTATAGCTGAAGAATGAGTAGGGAGACCATCGGTATCAACAACCATACTTGTTCCACTATCATTATCCATTAAGAAGAAAGAAGGAGATTGAATAGGGCTAGTCAGCCTATGAGTCGAAGTACTCGTGTAAGATACAACATAAGGAAGATGAGAAGGAAGAGGTTCCATAGGAATCATAGGGTACACATAAATATATTCAATTACTACTTTTTCTTCCTATTGGAAGAGTAGTCTAGCAAGCATTAGGTCATTTCCATTGGGATTATGGACTAGACTACGCTCACCGTGTGAAATAAGAGCCCTTAGAGAAGGATTTGTCTCCATTGTGTTAGCTATAATCCAAGAAACAACAAAATTGACCCAGATAAAAGAACAACAACCATTCTAGGAATTACATTATGGTATTCCCCAACAAAGTTGCCAATTCCTTTTGTTGGAAAAGTTCCCTAAGGAAACGGTTGAAAGTGTCAATAAAGAAGGGTAAGATAATCAACAAATAACGCTCATTGAAGCATGCCAAACATAAAAGTTATCAAAATTGGATTCGGAGATATACCCAGAGGTCCTACATTTGAAGATGTTCCTATAGGGTCCATACCCTTTGCATACTCCAAGATGTCTAGACATGGAAATAAATCACACAAACGTATACACAATAGATAATTCAAGGTGAATACATAAGAATATTTTATATCATCATATATAAACATGTAAACTATCATTCATAAGATGACAACATATATCGGGAACAAGACATGAGCTTCCTTATTGATTAACAACAATAAGTACATGACAGATATAAATTGATCCAGGAAAAAGCCAATGGAAAAGCCTCCCTCTAGATCCATCCATCTTGAGCCACAGAGAAAACCTCTCTAATAAGTGGGAGAATATGCTATATAAGCATGTTGAGCATATGAACAAATTAAACCAAGGTTTCCTAGAGACTCGGAGTGCAAGAGGCATAGGAGAGGTAGACTTGGTCTAGGAGCAATCGAGTATAATGTGGATATCCCTATTCTCTTATTTTTAGGCCTACCTAAGCGGTGCATATATACCATCTCAAATTGGTTATCTTAGTTAGGCCATGGGCTCATGTAGGTGGACTCTTAATAAAACCCTTAAACCCCTAGAAAAGGAACCTTTTATTTTAGTTTTGCATATTTTAAAATGTATACATGGGTATGGTATTATGGGACCCACATATGTACATGATTGTGTATGGGCAGAGTCACGTATGGATTTCTGAAATATTGTTTTTTTACTATAAAGTCAAGTCTGCATGGGAAAAGGGACTGCCTAGGGCCATAAATGGGCATTAGTTCTACATGAGTGATGAATGATGTTATAACACAATCATCCAGGCTAAAACTAAGGAGAATATAGCTATGATCAGACAATCCAACACAACTATCAATAACATATGTAAATGGGCTACCAAATATCTCGATCCACTAGTCACTCTCCCTACAAAAGATTAGATAACTGCTCAAAATGACAAATTCCACATTTGTATCAAGGTCTAATCGCAAGACAAGTTGGCAAAGGATGTAGACAAAATACTGGCTTTGTATACATAATTGTTGAGTGGACTCGAATCTATGATTGAAGTACACAAATTCCCTTCTATCATATCTGTCAAGGAGATAAGGAAGCAAGAAGAAGTTCTGCAGGAAATCAAAGCATTTCTCAATCCCCTCAAACAATCCTCTACTATGGAAAACATGCAGGTGACAAAAGAAACAATTGCTCATTATGTCATAGAACTGATGAGGATATACACTAAGTTGGTAGCCTTATCAAATCAAATCAAGGTGAAAAATAAAGATCTAGTAACAGATTCCCTACAATGTCTTCACAGACATGGATATGAGAAAAAAATGTTCGTTAACATGGCAGAAAAATGCAAGATTTGGCATTCATATCTTATGCAAGAATTACATGTACATGTTCCAGAATTATCTATTGTTTAATTATTACAGTAGAACCATTTCTTTCACATGTCCATAGTAGCGTAGATACTAGAGTACTGTACAGTCTCATGCGAATATGAAAGTTCATGAGGTAGCTCAAGAGTCATCGATAGATGAAAATTCACCCTTTTCTATAAATGTTCCATAATGTCACATTGTAAAGGACCTTTAGCTTTGGACTTATTTTGGTGCGCATTGTTTTTATATCTAAGGGATATTTTAGTGAGCGAAAGAAGTAATTTTCTATTTCCACTTATGGATTTGATGGAGATCTTGTGCTACGGTGCCATGGATATTCTCAGTTTGATGATTTAAAATTTCCTTTGAACTTTAGTGTATTGTTTCTTAATATGTCTTTACGTGTTGTGTGATTTCTCTTGAAACAAATCCATGGTATATGATCTTCTTACCTTATGCTTATGTCAGTAAACTAATTTATAATGATAGCATTCAATCATTATGTGACTGTATGCTGAATTATTCTTTTATATGGTTATTAATCATGAACTTATTCATGATTGGTAAATTTATCTTATGTGTATGTGGGGATCATATATGAAGCATTTCCAGCAATGTTTTTCTTCGGATACATACTCTGAAGTTATATTTTTGATATTTGTGGTATTATTACATTGGATATTCATAGGTTACTTACCTTCATTTGTTGAATTTTCATTTGATCTCCCTTAAGTTCACACTTGAATTGTGTGAGGCGAATCTTAATCGATGAGATAGCAGTTAGGCCTACATACAATATGGGACTTATAGACCAAATGATGTATATTTTAATTGGGATTCTACAATAGGGATATCCTCTAGTTGTTGGTGGTATATTACATCCCATCAACAAGAGTAGAGATTCATCCTTTTGCAGAAATAGTCGTTAGAAAATATAATTTTTTTAATCAAAATAAGAATGTTAAGGGAGAGTTTTCATTAGAAAATTTTTAAGGCCTAAGATTAGGGAAATATATTATGATTCCAAGTTGATGAATATACTACTACAACATAAATCTTAACAACTTTTTATGTCCCCCTAAAATATCACAAAAATATGATGGCCATTTCCCAATTTCAATAATAACATTTGGAGATTAGAAAACCCAAAACTACATTATAAATGTTAATTGTTGGACAAAGATAGTTTTTAAGGGTGTGCTATATAAAATGACTTTTTTTTTTATAATTTTTCAATGAATGGTACTCCTCTAGTCTACCTAACTATTCAAAAAAATGTACTTTTTCAAGGGAAAAATATTGACTCATGATGAACTGGATTTGAAGTTGTGTGTAGAAATTGTGTTGTAGACTTGAAACTTCTCATGAAGTTTTAATCAAAATCACAAGAAACAGATCTACACTATTGCTCCGAGTACATCAATTTACAGTTTGGAACAAAAATTTTAGACATGCAAGAAAGAATAACACACATGCAACAAGTATTTTTATCTGGGTAAATCAATCTACTAAAAACCACAATGCCTATTTCATTAATCAAATTAATTAGAGATGTATTACAATTTCTTTCCTCAACTAAGATCAACCTGAAAGTGCACAACCTATCTCTCATCTCACTGAAGGCCTCTAACCCAGAATTAGTTAAATTTTCCCTTCTCTCCATCTCTTATTTCCTTGCAATGATCCTTGAGCAATTAGCCTTTATTATTTAGGAAATTCCCTTAATTGAATTATGCAATTCCTTTAGGTCAATCATTTGACTAGATGCAACAACTTTACACTCAATAATAGTCTAAAAATTATCTTACACTACCTTGGAATCTCCACCTCAACTGGGTATCTCAAATTTTCTCCATGCACTAGCTATTTTGGGTTGATTGATTAATTAACTAGATGATCATTGAGTTTGAACAAAGGCCCACTTCTTGACTAAACTTCCACTAGTTCGTCTAAAAGTTGGAACCAATTTAACTAAAAACAACTTGAGATAATTGACCTTGATTGCTAAAAATTAGGAATCACACATGTAGAACTGAAATCTAACTCCTCCAACTAAAATTAACTGAGTAAAATGGATGACACAAGCTATGTCACATAGGTTTACATCATTGAAGTTTTTTGTTAATGTGGAAATTCGATTTTTCTCAATTTAATCAAGGAAAAATCAAATTGAGAATTTCTTGTTGCATTTTTCAACACTCCCTCTCAAAGAAACGAGTATGGTAATAGATACTTTGACACATCAACTCACTGAAAAGGACAAGCACAATGATATATTAGAATGTGAAGTAGTGGGTCTAAGAAAAGAGATTGAGAAGACAAAATCTATGAATCTTAGATTTGCTAAACGACTAGAAACCTTAGATGAAATCATCAAAGTTCAATGTTCTCCTCTTATAAATATTTGTCTTGGATACACTGGAGAAACATCCCAACCAAAAAATCCTTCAGCCATAACCAAAAGCTATCTTGATGCAGCAAAAAACAGTGAACAATTTGTGAATCCTCAAAAAAATCCTAAAAGTACTCCCAGGTAAATCATGCCCATTTTACTCCAAAGGTGAACATCAATATAATCACCAACCAAAAGGTGAAAAATACCAAAATATTTTATGATCACAAAAACTTCTTTAATGGACAATGTTTTATATGTCATAACTTTGGTCATAAGGTTGCTTAATGTGTCTCTTACAAAAGTATCATGAATAGAGAAGGAAGAAAACAAAGGAGAGTGATTGGAATAACGAAGAGCTCATATAATAACTTCTCTCCTCTTGAAGAAGTAATTGAATGTTCATCTTGTAATAACTTTGGTCATGCAGAATTTGAATGCAGGAGTAAATTTTGGCCAACATATAAAAAGGAGAAAATATCATTCAATTCCAAGGTATGGAAAGACAAGGAACTACAGTAAAAAATATGTGGTATAGCATTGTTTACAGGAGGACAATAAAATCAATGGTACATTGGTAGTGGATGCTCAAAACACATGACAGGTGATAAAGATAAACTCATTTCATATAAGGCTATAGAAAAGGAAAATAATGTCTCTTTTTGAAATGACACACCAGTTGTCATTAAGGATAAAGATTTTGTTTATTGAAAGAAAAGGTTAAAGCTAGAAATGTTACGAATGTTGATGGTTTAAAGCATAACTTGTTGAGTGTTAGTCAAATGTGATCAAGGAAATGAAGTTGTGTTTCGTTCAAAGCAATGTGTGGTTCATGAGCTTGACATAGGAAATACCATAATAAAAGGTACAAGAACTCCAAGTAATCTATATATATACTAAAAGGAGGTCACGAACAATGTTATCTAAGAAAAACAGAAGAGAACTGGTTATGGCAGAGAAGATTGGCGCATCTAAGCTTTTCTGAAATAAGAAAATCATGCAGGCTCAAGGCGGTTTGTGATCTTCTAGATATCATCATCCAAACAAATACCATCTATAAACCTGTCAATTCGATAAGAAAACTAGAGTTCAATTCAATGCCAAAGAAGGATAAAAAAGTATTCCTCTTCAACTCATTCATACTGATTTGTGTGGGCCAACAAGGAAAAAGTCACCTCGTGGAGAAGAATACTACATTTTACTCATGGATAATTTTTCTAGAATGTGTTGGATTGGTTTACTAAAGCATAAAGATGAAGCATTTGAAAAGTGTAAGGTCTTCAAAGATCTAGTTGAAAATGAATTAGATCTGAAAATCAAATGTCTTAGATCTAATCGTGGAGGAGAATTAATATCATATGAATTTTTTGAATTTTTTGAACAACATGTAATAAAGAGATAGTTGTCTGTTGCGATAACTCCTCATCAAAATGTCGTAGTGGAAAAAATGAATGAAACAATTCAACAAATGGAACAAGCTATGCTTAATGAGTTTAGAACTCTTGAAACCTTCTGGGTTGAAGTTGCACATACTATAGCAAATATTCTCAAAAAATATCATGTAGGTGTAAATAGTGATCAAACTCCATATGAAATTTGGTATGGTAAGCCTCCTACTGTAAAACACATCAGAGTTTTTGGAACCAAATGTTTCATCCAAAACACTGATGAAAACCTTGGTAAGTTTCAACCTAGAGGAGACAAAGGAATGTTTCTTGGTTATTTCTCTAGAATTAAAGGATACAAATGTTATAATAGGAGACATCGAAAAATTATTGAATTCATTGATGTTGTAATTGATGAAGCATGAAAAAATGGATAGGACAACCAGCGAAAGGAGTAGAAGTTTGGGTGGCCCCAACCGATCCTCGGATGGAGGTAGAGACAACTAATATCGTACTAACTATAATAGTAGAGATAGAAATACTACCTCCTACTGTAGCTGAAGAATGAGTAGGGACACCATCGGTATCAACAACCATACTTGTTCCACTAACATTATCCATTAAGAAGAAAGAAGGAGATTGAAGAGGGCTAGTCAGCCTATGAGTCGAAGTACTCATGTAAGATACAACATAAGGAACATGAGAAGGAAGAGGTTCCATAGGAATCATAGGGGACACATAAATATATTCAATTACTACTTTTTCTTCCTATTGGAAGAGTAGTCTAGCAAGCATTAGGTCATTTCCATTGGGATTATGGACTAGAATACGTTCACCCTGCGAAATAAGAGCCCTTAGAGAAGGATTTGTCTCCATTGTGTTAGCTAGAATCCAAGAAACAACAAAATTAACCCAGATAAAAGAACAACAACCATTCTAGGAATTACATGATGGTATTCCCCAACAAAGTTGCCAATTCTTTTTGTTGGAAAACTTCCCTAAGGAAACGGTTGAAAGTGTCAATAAAGAAGGGTAAGATAATCAACAAATAACGCTCATTGAAGCATGCCAAACATAAAAGTTATCAAAATTGGATTCGGAGATATACCCAGAGGTCCTACATTTGAAGATGTTCCTATAGGGTCCATACCTTTTGCATACTCCAAGATGTCTAGACATGGAAATAAATCACACAAACGTATTCACAATAGATAATTCAAGGTGAATACATAAGAATATGTTATATCATCATATATAAACATGTAAACTATCATTCATAAGATGACAACATATATCGGGAACAAGACATGAGCTTCCTTATTGAATAACAACAATAAGTACATGACAGATATAAATCGATCTAGGAAAAAGACAACGAAAAAGCCTCCCTCTAGATCCATCCAGCCTGAGCCACAAAGAAAACCTCTCTAATAAGTGGGAGAATATGCTATATAAGCATGTTGAGCATATGAACAAATTAAACAAGGTTTCCTAGAGACTGGGAGTTCAAGAGGCATAGGAGAAGTAGACTTGGTCTAGGAGAAATCGAGTATAATGTGGATATCCTTATTCTCTTGTTTCTAGGCCTACCTAAGGGGTGCATATATACCATCTCAAATTGGTTATCTTAGTTAGGCCATGGGCTCATGTAGGTGGACTCTTAATAAAACCCATAAACCCCTAGAAAAAGAACCTTTTATTTTAGTTTTGCATATTTTGAAATGTATACATGGGTATAGTATTATGGGACCCACATATCTACATGATTGTGTATGGGAAGAGTCATGTATGGATTTCTGAAATATTGTTTTTTAGTATAAAGTCAAGTCTGCATGGGAAAAGGGACTGCCTAGGGCCATAAATGGGCATTAGGTCTACATGAGTGATGAATGATGTTATAACACAATCATCCAGGCTAAAACTAAGGAGTATATAGCTAGGATCAGACAATCCAACACAACTATCAATAACATATGTAAATGGGCTACCAAATATCTCGATCCACTAGTCATTCTCCCTACAAAAGATTAGATAACTGCTCAAAATGACAAAGTCCACATTTGTATCAAGGTCTGATTGCAAGACAAGTTGGCAAAGGATGTAGACAAAATACTGGCTTTGTATACATAATTGTTGAGTGGACTCGAATCTATGATTGAAGTACACAAATTCCCTTCTATCATATCTATTAAGGAGATAAGGAAGCAAGAAGAAGTTCTGCAGGAAATCCAAGCATTTCTGAATCCCCTCAAACAATCATCTACTATGGAAAACATGCAGGTGACAAAAGAAACAATTGCTCATTATGTCATAGAACTGATGAGGATATACACTAAGTTGGTGGCCTTATCAAATCAAATCTGTCACAGCATAAAGCAAACTAAATTTAATGTCTTAACGAAAAACAAATACTTACAAATGAACTCACCTATATTACCTGTAATTGCAGTCTGCCAAATGATCACAAGATTTTTTGGAGACGGCTCTCCTCCCAACCGTAGGCTCAATTGTGCAGAAGTCTGCTACAACTGGCCACCCTCGAGCCCTCAATCAACGACTACTGCCAGTGCTCCTAAGTCTTAGTATACCATTCTCCCAAGAGAATGAAAGATAGAATCTCGGAATCATAGAATGCAAGAATGCCTCTCATCTTCCTCACCATCTATTAAATAGAACAACATTGGATAGGGAACCACATGCACACACTCCATTTGTCTACATGCAACTTGATTTTTAGCCTTCTTGTTTTATTTCTTTACTTTTCTTTTGATTTTTTAGCTTTACTGATTATTTTTATTGCATTCTTTGTTTTATTACTATTTATTCTTATTTAGAGCTTTAGTGTAGTTATTACTATTTTTATTATTTTTATTTATTTTCTTGTATATTTTTTAATATCATTTATGATTTATTATTTTTATTATTTATTATTAAGTGATTTATTATTTATTATTTTGTATTATATAATTATTTATTTATTTTATTATATTTATTATTAAAAGGGAGGGATATTTACAAATCAAGGTGAAAAATAAAGATCTAATACCAGATTCCCTACAATGTCTTCACAGACATGGATATGAGAAAAAAATGTTCATCAACATGGTAGAAAAATGCAAGATTTTGCATTTATATCTTATGCAAGAATTACATGTAGATGTTCCAGAATTATCTATTGTTTAATTATTACAGTAGAACCATTTCTTTCACATGTCCATAGTAGCATAGATACTAGAGTAGTGTAGAGTCTCATGCGAATATGAAAGTTCATGAGGTCGCTCAAGAGTCATCGATAGATGAAAATTCACCCTTTTCTATAAATGTTCCATAATGTCACATTGTAAAGGACCTTTAGCTGTGGACTTATTTTGGTGCACATTATTCTTATATCTAAGGGATATTTTAGTGAGCGAAAGAAGTAATTTTCTATTTCCACTTATGGATTTGATTGAGATCTTGTGCTATGGTGCCATGGATATTCTCAGTTTGATGATTTAAAATTTCCTTTGAACTTTGGTGTATTGTTTCTTAATATGTCTTTACGTGTTGTGGGATTTCTCTTGAAACAAATGCATGGTATATGATGTTCTTACGTTATGCTTATGTTAGTAAACTAATTTATGATGATAGTATTCAATCATTATGTGACTGTATGCTGAATTATTCTTTTATATGGTTATTAATCATGAACTTATTCATGATTGTTAAATTTATCTTATATGTATGTGGGGATCATATATGAAGCATTGCCAGCAATGTTTTCCTTTGGATACATACTCTGAAGTTATATTTTTCATATTTGTGGTATTATTACATTGGATATTCATAGGTTACATACCTTCATTTGTTGAATTTTCATTTGATCTCTCTTAAGTTCACACTTGAATTGTTTGAGGTGAATCTTAATCGATGAGATAACAGTTAGGCCTACATACCATATGGGACTTACAGACCAAATAATGTATATTTTAATTGGGATTCTACATTAGGGATATCCTCTAGTTGTTGGTGGTATATAACATCCCATCAACAAGAGTAGAGATTCATCCTTTTGCAGAAATAGTCGTTAGAAAATATAATTTTTTTAATCAAAATAAGAATGTTAAGGGAGAGTTTTCATTAGAAAATTTTTAAGGCCTAAGATTAGGGAAATATATTATGATTCCATGTTGATGAATATACTACTACCACATAAATTAGAACAACTTTTTATGTCCCCCTAAAATATCACAAAAATATCATGGCCATTTCCCAATTTCAATAATAACATTTGGAGCTTAGAAAACCCAAAACTACATTATAAATGTTAATTGTTGGACAAAGAAAGTTTTTAAGCATGTGCTATATAAAATGACTTTTTTTTTTATAATTTTTCTAAGAATGGTACTCCTCTAGTCTACCTAACTATTCAAAAAAATGTACTTTTTCGAGGGAAAAATATTGACTCATGATGAACCGGACTTGAAGTTGTGTGTAGAAATTGTCTTGTAGACTTGAAACTTCTTATGAAGTTTTATCAAAATCACAAGAATCAGATCTACATTATTGCTCGGAGTACATCAATTTACAGTTTGGAACAAAAATTTTAGTCATGCAAGAAAGAATAGCACACATGCAACAAGTATTTTTATCTGGGTAAATCAATCTACTAAAAACCACAATGCCTATTTCATTAATCAAATTAAATATAGATGTATTACAATTTATTTCCTCAACTAAGATCAACCTCAAAGTGCACAACCTATCTCTCTTCTCACTGAAGGCCTCTAACCCAGACTTAGTTAAATTTTCCCTTCTCTCCATCTCTTATTTCCTTGCAATGATCCTTGAGTAATTAGCCTTTATTATTTAGGAAATTCCCCTAATTGAATTATGCAATTCCTTTAGGTCAATCATTTGACTAGATGCAACAATGTTACACTCAATAATAATCTAAAAATTATCCTACACTACCTTGGAATCTCCACCTCAACTGGGTATCTCAAATTTTCTCCATGCACTAGCTATTTTGGGTTGATTGATTAATTAACTAGATGATCATTGAGTTTTAATGAAGGCCCACTTCTTGACTAAACTTCCGCTAGTTCGTCTAAAAGTTGGAACCAATTTAACTAAAAAAAACTTGAGATAATTGACCTTGATTGCTAAAAATTAGCAATCGCACATGTAGAACTGAAATCTAACTCCTCCAACTAAAATTAACTGAGTAAAATGGATGACACAAGCTATGTCACATAGGTTTACATCATCGAAGTTTTTTGTTAATGTGGAAATTCGAATTTTCTCAATTTAATCAAGGAAAAATCAAATTGAGAATTTCTTGTTGCATTTTTCAACACTCACTCTCAATCATAAATGGATTATCAACCACCCTTATCCTGCACCTGTGGAACTCAAACTTCCCTCTTGAGAAGTTCCTTGTGAAAATATCACATCTTGTTCCTCTATCAGAATGCACTGCACAACATTATTTGCATCTACACACAATCTCGTAAATGTTTATACCATATATATATCTGCCTAGATTGATCATGAAAAGAAATATTTCTGGAGAGCTTGATGAAACTTGGATTATCAGACTAGATAAAAGTTGGATCAATCATCTCACCAAACAATCCACCAAGTATCTTTCTCATTCAGGTCGCCTTGAATGATCCATGTCTAGAACCCATGTATTCTCCTTTTGCTAAGGTGAGTGCCACAGATATCTTCTTCCTGCTATACCAAGAAATAGTTGTGGACTCAACACTAAAAATTCCTCCTGATGGACTCTTTTAGTTTGATGCACTCCCCGCCCAATTTGCATGTTTGAAGCTCGTTAACTTCACTCCTTCTGTTTGTATGTACCATTGTCCAAACTAGGTAGTGTCTCTGAGGTGCCATAGAACATGATTAGCTACCGTCCAAAATAATTTTTTTTCCTGACCATAGCTTGATTCAGTTGGTTGACTACATATCACATATCTAGTGGTGTATTCACGTGATACATTAGCGAACCCACCATGTGTCAAGAAACAAGAGAATCGACTTCCTCACCTAAAGTGGAATCCTCTTTCCTATAGTTGGTAATTAGAGTTGTCTCCATGGGTTTGCAACTATCTATGTAGAACATCTAAAGTATCTTGTTTGCATACATGCCGTGAGAAACAAGCAATTCCCCATCACCTTGCCATACTTCCAATCTAAGGAAGTAGTGCACAAGACCCATGTCCTTCATTTCAAACTCTCCTGCAAAGTCCGATCATTTCCTCATAACTATTTAAAGCCAAGTCATCAGCATATAATAAAATAATAAAAAAATTTCCTTCTACCAAGATATGATAGGGGCTTGTGTCCTCTTCAGTTTTGGTGAAGCCCAAATCGATGAGATAAGTATGCATCTTGGTGTACCATGCTGTAACAACCTTGACTAAAAGTACATGTAATATATATAAGACCATGGTCATGGGACACCTATTCCAAGCTAAATGGTGGGAAAAAAACTTACTGGGTGATCATATTGGTTATTATGGCTAAAGAAGTTTCTTAAAGGAAATCACAAAGGCTTTGGAAAGGTAAAATGGCATTTTTCACACATTCATTCATGAAAGTAATGGAAATTGTGAGAAAATAAAGATGAAAGGTTACAAGTTTCACGTGAGGTGGAAATTGAAGGAAAACAATGAAAAATGAAAAAAATAGAGGCCTCATTTATAAAAAGGATTCTCAGGATTAGCTCGCAAGCTTTTTCTCAGTCTTGGCCAATGTAGCTTTTTGTTAGTTCAATTTTGTATCTCTCATTCTATTCTCTCTCTCTCATAACCTTGGACTTTAAGAGTTTTCTTGCACTGCTCTTGAAGTGTGTGGCGTACTGGGATGCTTGGAGAAAGAGGACAAAGGAAGAGTAGGAAAGTTCAACGAGACATCGAGATCAACAACTAGAATGGGTTTTTCTTGCAGGTACCAAGTTTCATGTATGTTTTCCTCACTAGTTTGGCATGCATAGCATATGCATGTGGTTTCTTGGTTATGATTTTCCATTAACATGGAGGATTTCCTTTATTAACAATGGATTTTCCTAGCCGCAACATTTTGTGGATAGCCAAGGTATTGTGGGTTCATTTTCATTTTGTTTTAGTTGGTTCTAACGTTCCTTTAGTTGTGGGTTGAGTTACTACTTCGTCGAGCCTTTGTTGGACAAACACTCTAGAGCCCTCTAACAACTTGGGTTGTGTTACTAGTCTTGGAGCCTTCAACGGAAAAACGAGCTAGAGCCTTTGGTGGGTTGAGTTACTTGTCCTAAAGCCTTGGTTCAACAAAAGCTTTTGAGTGTGGCGACTGCTATGAGTTGAATTACTAGTCCTGGAAGCCTTGGTTCAAACAAACACTCTCAATCCATGGAAGGCTTGGGGGTAGACAAATATGGTAATAGTTTGTGATGTCTAAACTCGAGGTGGAATCATTGTTTGATGTGTTGAGGTGGTTTTGTATCTGGAAGCCTCGATTCATTTTTTATTAATTGTTCCATGAGATCCTGCATTCATGATTGGAATATGTCACAGGGGTGATTGGCTGAAGAGAGAATTGGCTCAACCATGTCTATGGTCGAGTGGTTCTTGGAAATCCAAACCTGGTTGGCCTTTGCCTAATGAATGTGAGGTTATTTCTCCTTGTTAATTCATGAGTATCATATGATTTTATATGTGGATTTTAACAGTATTGTTTCATTGGTGTTTATATTGTTATTATGCTAGTTATGAACATGTATTGTGATAGTGGCTATGTATGGTTCTCATCATGTTTTTAGTTGTACATGAATGAACATTTTATCTATTATATAATTGATAAAACTTTAGGTTATGTGTTGAGGCATCAATGCTTCTTAGTGATTCTAAGAAAAGTATGACACCCCTATGCTCAATACTACTGTTAAGACCTATAGATTTCGTTTTTGTGACATTTTTTATGAAATTCTTATCATGGCTAGTAGGGGTGTAGTCTAGTCCTTATCAATGTTCTTGGCAAATGTATATTTGTTCTGTTGTGTAAATTAGTTCCTGAAGGTATCATTGAGTTATGGCCAGTGACCCAGCTTCTAGCCCTTAAAATTGGCAAAAACCTTGAAGTCGCAAGAACAACACTAGGGAAGAATGTCCCTGAAAGCTCCCTTTCCCTTTCCATGGGAGCTTATAGAGCCTTCTAGATGCACACTTGTCCATATCAAGGGAGTGTCCAAGGGTTTCATATATTAAATATTTAGCTAGTCTTAAGGGTTGGTTACTTGAGTGGTTTGGATGGTTCCTGGGAGTTTTGTTACTGATGTGGAAGGTCCATGTGATGTGTTCCACTGGTTCCACTTCCTTAACTGACACATATGGAGTTGAATCATATCATACTAAATTCTCATCACATGTTTACCTTGGTTCGCCAGTTACTTGGGAAAATGTGAGATGAGGGTGTTACAGATTGGTATAAGAGAAGGGTTTCCTTCTCTATGGCTCATATCTAATACTATAGAGTGGTATTAGAGAGGTTTTCATTCTCTTTGGGTGGTGTCTAGTTTCCACTCTTTTTGGGTGATATTTTATACTATAGAGTGATATCAGAGCATGGTTCAATCCTTGGACATGATGGCATGAATGTGTTTATCGTGCATGCATATAGGTTGTTTATGTGCTTGTTCTTTTTGAATGGTAGTGGTAATTGTCACAGTTCTCGTACCTTGTAGGAGTTGATAATGTTGTTGGTAGGATGTGTTTGTAATCAACGAATCTCATTTGTATATGCATTTGTTATGCATGTCAGTGTCTATATGTTGTTATCCATGCATTGTCATGGTTATGGTCATGCATGTATGGTAGGTCAGACATGCATTATTAGGTCATTTTATTGAATTAGGTCATCATGATATTATAGGTATGTTATCATTATAATGAGTTGGTTGAGATAAATCAAGAGATGCATACCATAAAGGTCAAGTTGCACCATTGGACCTCGAGGAAAGAGTGTGTCGTGACACAGGTTTGTATGTTGGGAATGAAGGTCTGTAGATTAAGGATTTTTATATTCATTATGGTTATGTGTATGCCTTTCACTCTATTGATGTTATGTTTACATAAATGATAGATGCTAGTTGAATAGTGTAGTGATATGCACATGTGTCTGATAGTCATGAATGAGAGTAACATGTGGTTGTATGCATTGTTATCAGTGTTTTATGTTAGATAATTTCATGATTAGGTTATATGTTGTTGATGAGCATGATATATAACTTGGTTTTATTATATGACGGTAGCTTTATGATTAGGGTTATTACATCAAGATCTTGATGTTATATGTAGCATACAAATTTGGATTGGTTTATCAAAATGGTTAGGGTTATGATATTCAAGCATGATTTAATATGCTGTGATATTATGTCATACTAATATAGACTGACAATGCATATGTGATTGTTATGCATCAATGAAAATTGTTTATGATTTATGATGTGAACATGTTAGCTAGTGACTATTATGGATATCATGACCTTATTTATGTTTGGGTTGATATTGTTGGGAATAATACTTGGGGGGGGGGTGTGAATCAGTATTAGAAAATCAATAATCATTTCATTTCCATTGTTAGATTCATATATGCTACTTCAGTTAAGGATACCTGCGTGTATACGCAACTGTGTTTAATGCAACTATCATATATCCAGTAAAATTATGATTCATTTAGTTGATCTTTAATGAGTGCATCAAAACATTATCAACCATACGAATAGTAAACAGGGGCAGAAAAGCAAAACAGATCATCGCACATAAGAAGCACACATGAACACCATGATATAAGGTGGAAACCCAATGTGGGTGAAAACCACCTGCTGCAATTCGTCTCTATATTCCTTTAATAAGAAACTTATTTTTACAATATTTCTATACTGGTGCAGTCTTATACCAGTACGCAGGCTTCTACCTGCAAAAGGCTACAACCTTCTCTCATTCTCCAGCTACTACTAGAAGGGAGATACAACCCCCTGGATCTTGTACTAGCTGATGTACTTGTAAGTAGGTATTGACCTACAAAAGGCTACAACCTTCTCTTTTCTTCCAGCGACCACGTTTCATAAATTTTCATATTGGATCCATAAATAAAAAGTAGTCACCACTACAATGCAATCATTAACTCTGACTCAACCAACAACTGAAATACTGAAACCATGTCATCAAAACACAATCACGAGAACACAGAGCAGTGCCCAGAACTCCACAACAACCACTAGAACCAACAAAAACCTCAAATACAAAATGTCATAATGTATATGCTACTTGACTGTGTCGAACCAGTGTGTATACACTCTTTCACCAGAGAGAACCTGCGCACAGATCTAAAAGTAATTATTTATACCTTCTCTACAATTTTCAACTTTAGATATACCCAGAACATAAAATATAAAGGATAAGACATGCATCAGTATTCAGATCTATTCATGATCATACCATATAATGATAATGCATTTTAGTCTTCATGATCCTAGTCCATCAACCTTTATCAACCGCATATGTGCCTCCTTAGTTCAGATCAAGTAAAGCACCACAAACCCAGAACTAGCATGCTAGATATCACACTTCATCAGATATTCATCACTTGCATGCTTGCTTTTTGGCCTAATGATCTTCTTCTCCTTATATAGGTTTAGGCCCCTCTCAATACCATGGTCCAAAATCACGTAGGAGCAATACCTTAGACCCAATACCTGGGGTCAATACGTCAGACCATGGTATACCATGGACCAAATACCACGGACCAAATACCACGGACCAAAACTTAGATTTCCAACATTTACATGCCTTTCCTTTTATAAATGTGTGTCTGTACATATACATGACTTGGTATATGGCGAACCCGCATGTATATGCATCCTTGTCATAGTGAACCTGTGTATACCTCTCTGATCATTCTAGTTGCACTATGATCTGTCATTTGAGTGAGTTGCCATCAAGGACAACACCTGTATCATACTTGTATCATAATGCCAACAATCTCCCCCTTTGGACTTGATGGAAACATCCACACCAAGTCACTCTCCCCCTTTGACATCAAGGCCAAAGGGCGGACCAAGGTATTCTCTCCCTTGATATACATTTTGCTGTCCATACTCCCCCTGAATAAATTCTAAAATCTATGATTGTGCTCCCCGTTTGGATATGCTAAGATGTATCACTCTTCCCATGCTCCCCCTGAGCACGTATCGAGTCTAAACAAGATCATGATAGTCACAAGCAATTATCATACATCATATGATTTGCACTATAAGAATCTCTCATCGACATCAACAACCTGTAATATGCAATATCATTTTCTTGACCAACCAACAGTAGGTAGCAAGATGTATCATTTAGCCACATAAGCATTATCACCAAAGTCCTCTAACCATAATGCCAACAATGCATAATAGGAGGTGTCGTGCAGATGAAGTTCTAGTGCCCGTAGTGTCCTTAGTCACTAATTTGATTGGTATTTACATCCTAAACACTCAGATTTCCCAATTTATAAGGTTCTTCTAAATGCAAATGAAATGATAAATATATTGGATGAATCTCATGAGTAACCTAAATAGAAGGATTTTCTTCATGTAGAACTAGAAATGATGAGGGCTGGAATAGATACTCAATGATTTTCTTACCTTCATCTTCACGATGGATAACTTCACTACCATATTTCAATTCAAAATCCAATTTATTAGATTATAAAATTGAAGAGAAAATAGTAGAGCATAAGGAATGGTGAGGTGAAAAGGGAGTCTCCATAATAACATCTTCTTGCCTCGAATCAGGTTCAAGGTTGAAATATTTCCGATGTTCTTGAGAAATTGAAAGACTAATTAGTGCACTTGGGAAGTCACCATCACATTCATAAATAGGATCACAATCATCAGAATGGTTGTTTTCCATGACTTCAGATTGGTTACGAAAATAAGCTTCATAGGATTCATCATCGATATTCTTAGGTTCAAAATCAAGTAAGGATGGAAGAAAATAATATTGACATAGAGGACTTTGGAAAAGAAAACAAAGGTCAAAATAATCCTCATTTTCCTTCTTCTCTTCTTGTGAAGTGTGACTACCTTACAAGTGATCACCTCTTAGATTGGAAAATTGAAAACGAGGGAGATAAAGGGCAGAGGGGTTATGAGAATGAGAGTCAAGGCTAGAGTTATGCATGTTAATATCATCATTAGGAATGAAAGGATCAACCTTTACATGAGGCTTCATTAAATCTTTTAAGGTTTCCTCCATTGAATTTGAATCATGGAAAGTGGAAGAAGATTGAGGAGATAGATAAGAAATTTTATTTCTATATTTCCGAACATGAACATTATCACAAGGAGGCACCCAAATTGATACTCGAAAAGGAGAAAAGAAACAAAAGGAATAGTGGGTTCCTCCTGAATTGATTAATTAAGCTCCATTCTAAGTTGATTAATTATTTTAAAAACATTTTGGTAAACATATGTATCAAAATCTTATTTAATCTCCTTGATAAAATGATCAAGAGAATGAATAGAGGAAAATGGTAAGGTATGACACCATCAATTAACATGACCTTCAAGAGTGAGAAAGAAAAGGACACAAGAATAATATGCATCATCGACTTTGTAATATTCAAAACATTTAAGAAAATTGGAAATGTGCTTGACTATGGATGTTCCATCCTCACCATAAAATTTCAATCGAAACAAGTCATAAAGAGGCTCATTAGGGATGGAAATTTGAGCATTGAACACATTAGATAAACACCCTTCTGGATTACAATTTGGGGATGAGCCATTAAACATAAGATATTCCAAAAGACTAAATGGGCACACATTTCCATATTGCCCTCCTTCTAGTGCAAAAATGTTGACGATGATGGATCCCACATACTAAGAATTTTAACTAGGTTTGGTCTTTGTAATGACATGTGTAATTACGATTTTATGTAATTGTGAAAAGAATAAAAATAAAAATATTTTGTTATTCTTGAGTCATGGGTTTCATGATCAAGCCATATCTATTGGGCTTCATCATCAAGTCATAAAGGATATCGAGTCAATGTCATCTAATGAATACCCATTTAGTATAATTGTAGAAGAGTAGTCAAACTCTCCAACACTTTGTCACAAGACCCCCCTTGAAGTCAGCCTACAAGAAAGAATGATATGATTCCATAAAAGACAATTTGGGCTAGGAACTAGGATAAGTCAGCTTATATATCATGGACAAACTATTATAGATAGACACGTGAGCCTTTGTTTGAGGACAAATTTCGTGCAAGCATCCAAGAAATGAAAATGAAGCACAAATAAGAAGAAGAAGCAACCTCACAATCAATAAAGGGAGGAAAATGGAAAGAAAAGTTATATGGGACTATTTTTAGGCTAAATTGATCACACGTGTGGTAGAAACCAAGGTCTATCTAATGGTGGTATATCATTCCTTC
The DNA here is from genome assembly GCA_000404065.3 of Pinus taeda. Taxonomy (NCBI): domain Eukaryota; kingdom Viridiplantae; phylum Streptophyta; class Pinopsida; order Pinales; family Pinaceae; genus Pinus; species Pinus taeda. The sequence continues at coordinate 326,240 of APFE031456731.1, forward strand.
TAATTGTTAAACTCACATGGAATGTTAACAACTAATGTGGAAGATAAGCAGTAGATCGCATATATTATTGACATGATATATATTTATAGTACATGGCATCACCCTTGGATTCATATTCCATGTTGTCTCTTAGACTAAGGTGGTTGTTCACATTCCACACCAACCCATAGAGGATTAGGTGTCAAAAATTCTCCACCTTAATCTAAAGGGGTAGATATTACACCACTAAGAGAGTTGTGATACAAAATCTGAAAAAATGCATGGTACCACTAGGTTGAATGTGTTCCCTAAACTATTGGTATAATGGGAGCTATTTAAGGATGACCACCAACACTGGAACACTTAGTGCAGTTCTTGAAACTCTTCCAAATATGGCATGAAGGCGAGGTATTCTGGTAGAGGAAGTTCTCCTCATGTTTTGAAGAGGAAAAGCTTGAACCTTGAAAGGGAGGTCTCACCTCGCATAAAAAGGGAGAACCTCAACCTGAAAAGGGAGGTCTCAATCTATGATGGTTTAAGGATGGCCACCAACTCTAGAATGCTTAATGCAATTCTTGGAATTCTTCTAAAACTTGCAAGAAGATCAATTATTCTCCTAGAGGAAGTGTCCCCAATTCTTTGAAGAGATGTCTCAACCCCACCTAGATGATTTAAGGTTGATCATCAACCAAGCACATGCTCATGGGTATCTTTGTCTCTGGATATAAATTTTGAATTTGGTATGGAAGGTTGTGGCTCAGGATCACTTGATGTGGCTTTGAATCTTGTAGATGACCATCACTTCTGCCCTGTTAGATACAAGGTGAGAAGACGAAAAAACTCGACTACAAGACTATTCAATACTCTAGAATAAGTTCAAACATATCACTGAAATATCCTCGTGGATGTTGAAGCCCATTGCCAAGAAGTGATCCATCTAAGATGAATATTTGTTGCTATAGGAGGCTTGTTTTTGAATCATTTGTTTGAAGCATGAGTAGTTTTATGAGAGTGCTCACATGGATGAAGATCAAAACAATTATCTTTCATGTGGCCAACTTGGTCACAATGTTGACATTTAACAACTTTTGACTGCGAATGTGAGGATCAGAATCTGGAATAGGTGAAGGTGAACCTTCATGAAGAAACCCGATCCTCTAAAATTTGATGGGCTTTGAGTAATATGGAATATGAAAGGAAACCTCGTTATCATATCCCAGACCTATAATATGTTTTATATGGACAAGATATTCCCTAGGTCTGATGACTGACATGGGAAACACAAGATGAATTTTTATAGCTGCATGCAAATATGCACCTGAAATAGGCACATGATGGGTGTGGACATCAATGTTACTAATTTGACCACTTTCTGGCAATTGATGGGAGTCTATTTCAAACATAGGATTTTTCTTAAGAAGAACAAGTTCAAAATGTAACTCATCTTACCGTAATTGAGATTTGAGTTGCAAAAACTCAATCATCTCCTTTGCTTTTTGCGAGCATATTCTAATATTGAAAAGATGAACGTTGATTACATTTACCATCTCACCTATAGTAGAGAATATTAGGGAATTTAGAAACTCGAATGTATCATCATTTTGATCCATTTCAAAACAATGGAATTAGATGAATGGTGTTGGCTTCGACTACAAATGCACCATATAATTCAGATTTATATGCACCAATGCAAGAACTAATGCATCTAAATGTTCTCCAATTGTATAATACAATAGAGGAAGCATATATTCTCTTCTAAATGTATATACATCATCATAACTTGCACCACCTCGACTGTCACAACTCGCAAGTTGGATTCAATTTATATTCAATATTTAACCCACATAAACTATTCAGCCTTCAACGTTCATAGCGCATTAAGAGCACAAACCACGTCAATTGAGCCTCACATGAATGGCTCTCAATGTATAGATTAATGTACAGACTTCAACATACATATATCAACATTTAAAATGGAAATACACAAAATCCTTTTCAAAACAACACACTAGATTTTCATTGACCAAAACCCACATATATGGCATCCCATAATGTAGCACATGACAATCATATTTTCATCGCATCACCATTCTGGTAGTTTCATATATGACACAGAACTTGACACCAATTAAGGCATTGAAGGTTCAATATCTATAAATATCTATATGCATATAATAGAATGTTCAATGCACAGGGTGTTGAATGCTCCAATCAACATTGAACACAACAGAAACCAACTCGATGGACCAAGTTTCATATGTTAGTTGCATGAGTGCAATAAATAATAACAGAATGATCAGGTGAACAATAGAAGGTGAATGAGCTACTCACCAATGTCAACCACTAAACCTTTACTCCAAAGCTCATACATCTTTCCCACATCTAGCTGCTTTACGACACTCACATATCAATGCGGCTAAAAATGTAGTGCAACGAAGAGCCGCAAAGGTGCATTCCTCGCTCATTTCAACAATGGTGTCATGGGTGCCCACTTCTGTTCCATTCAATGTATGCTTAAATGGGCATTAAAAAACATATGGAGCTAGTGTGAATAAAGCGTTCCACTATGCAGTAAGGTTGTTATAACATTGGTATTCAACGTATGGTCTGGGGCTTAGGATCATGGTGGAATATGGATTACTACAGTGGTATCGGAGTCATGACATCTCCACACACACCCTTTGGCATCACCATTCACATTCATACAAGAGTTATATATAAAGTCTGAACTTATGTGTAATGTGTTCATATTGCAGTGGACCAGAAAAGGAATGGTATGCACTGAAGCAGAGAATATTAACGTGGAGGGGATAGAGCCAGTGGGACTGGAATGTTATTCAACACTGTGGGTATCACCAAATAACATTTTCACCCAACAACACAACGAATCACCAAACAACGCAACATATCACCAATCTATGCAGCAGTTGGAGGAGCATTATATGGGCAGACATGGATGTTCAAAACCTTTTCAATTCCTTTGACTAGCATTGTTTTGAATTCCTTTGACCATAGTGGATTGGGAAGTAGTGGATTTCATGGTGGTATTGCAGAACTAGAGGAGTACCACAGTGTAGACCGACTCCTCATCAGAGGAGTTGTAGGTTTTAACCCTGTATAGAAATTACCTGCATACGAATACTAAATCACAGGAAAAAATAAAAATGCGAGAGCATAACACATAAAACACATATACACAGAGATTTCCCACTACATCCCAAAACTGAGACTACGAGCTTGATTTTTCAATATGTTCCTTTCAATGTTACAAAAAATATTTATACATGCCGAAGCATCCAATACCATGGACCGAAAACCATAGGTAGGTTCGCCCAACCTAATATAGGGTCCAAAGTCATGGAAAGAATATAACAGAACCCAACAATCTCCCACTTGTTGTTTTCTTCCCATAGGGGGCCACAGGAGAGCTTAGTCATTTTTCCAACCCTGAAACGCCCATTGTTTCTTTACGCCAAGAGAACTTCTCAGAGATCACAAATTTTGTCAATGCATCTGCAGTATTCTTCAAAGTGTCCACCTTTACTAGCAGCACCTTTTTGTCCTCTATCATATCCCTCACAAAGTGATACTGAACATCAATGTACTTTGTCTTTGAATGATAAGCAGGGATGTTTACCAAGAAAATTGCACTTTGGTTGTCACATTCTATGCTTATAGCTCCCTGTACTAACCCCATACTTGAACACAATCTTTGCAACCAAATTGCTTCCTTGCTTGTATGAATGGCTGCCATGTATTCTGCCTCTGTAGTTAATAGTGCCACTATAGATTGTTTCTTACTCATCCAACTGACTACACCTCCAAATAGGTTAAACACATACCCACTTGTAGATCTTCTCTGATCCAGATCTCCAGCCCAGTCTGCATCAACAAAGCCACGGATATCCAACACTCGGTCCAATCCTGGTCTTCCTTGGTAGCACAAACCATAATCACTAGTGCCACGCAAATACCTGAAAACCCGCTTCACTGCTGTCCAGTGCTCCTTCCCTGGTTTTGACATAAACCTGCTCCATACTCCCACTGCATGTGCAATGTCTGGTCTAGTACAAACCATGGCATACATCAAGCTACCGACTGCACTTGCATATGGAACACAGGACATGTCCTCTTCCTCTTCTTGTGTCTTGGGACACTGTTCAACAGATAACCTCACACCTACAAGAATAGGAACCTTCACCGGTTTATTATCATGTTACATACCTAGGGGGGGTAATATGGGGTACCGAGGGAGGTACCCAAGGTAATAATGTAATAATGGGATGGGCCATAGTAATAAATAAGGTGGTTAACCCATGTCATGTAAGGGACAACAAGTAGTTAATAATAATGTAAGGGGCCCATGGTATTAGTTGATGGTATGAGGAAACCATGGTAATGATGCATGGTATTGTATGTATGAGGCTATATAGAGGCTAGAGACTCCACATGGAGAGATATGAAGAGAAGTATTCTTGTATGAACAGGCATATGGCTTGTGGAGTGTTCTCCTTCCTTAAAGAGTGAATGTA
>APFE031456731.1:338088-390235 GCA_000404065.3 Pinus taeda
TCAATCAACCATGCCTCATGATCTACATGTGTACTTGAAGAAGCCAAGTACACATCCCCACCTTCATCTGAGGTGGTTTTTGCCTCTACAGAAGGAGCATCGTCAGATCCCTTTCCTTTATCAAGAGCTTTAGATTTATAGTCCCTTCTGAAATGCCCTTCCTTTCCACATTTCTAGCACACCACCTTTATAGGTTTTCCTGGAGATTTAAATCTCCCTCTAGATTTAGATCTCCCACTCGATGACTTATTTTTGTTTCTGTTTTGGGACCATTCTCGTACAGACAAGGCATCACCATTCTGGTTGTCCATATTTTTCCTTCTCATCTCCTCCGTCAGCAAGGCTGAGACTATTTCATCAAACTGTAAAGCACTTGCATTGCTACCTATTGCAATAACCAAACTATTCCACGAATCTGGTAGAGAACACAACAAATTGATGCACTTATCTTCATCTGAAATTTTAATATCAACAGATGATAACTGACTTACCACAGTATTAAATGCATTCAGATGCTCTGTCACTGAGTCTCCATCTTTCATCATCAGGTTATACAACTTTTTCCGCAGGAATAGTTTATTCACCAGAGACTTAGATTGGTACAAAGTCCATAACTTGTCCAAGAGAGCCCTCGCCATAGCTTCCCCTGATATATTTAGCAATACTGAATCTGAGACACATAATCATATTGTGCTCTTTGCCTTCCGATACAACTCCTTCCATTATTCACCGATCACTCCCGTTGGTTTAGTACCTAAATCTACCATGATCCACTGATCTTTATCCACCAACAGATCCTCCATCTTGAGTTTCCACAACTCAAAACTCTGACCATTGAACTTCTCAATCTCTATCTTTCCGCTGCTCGCCATCTTCTTTCACCACCAGAATCGATCTCGCAGATCTCCCACTGAACAGGGTCTACCACAGGCCCGAGCGAAACCCCTCAACAACAAAGGCGTCTGCTTGAAGCCAAACAGCTCTGATACCAAATGTAGGTTTCAACCCCATACAGAAATTACCTGCATACGAATTCTAAATCACATGAAAAATAAAAACGCGAGAGCATAACACATAAAACACATATACACAGAGATTTCCCACTGTATCCCAAAACCGAGACTACCAGCTTGATTTTTCATTATGTTCCTTTCAATGTTACAATACATATTTATACATGCTGAAGCATCCAATACCATGGACCGAAAACCATCGCGTCCAAAACCATGGACCAAAAACCATAGGTAGGTTCGCCCAACCTAATATAGCGTCCAGAAAAAAATTTCCCAGGGTGCTGCCCCAGACCCCGTAGAGGGGGGATACTTGCCCCCTCAAAACCCCCGGATAGGGGGGACTCCCGCCCCCCTTGTGAGCCCCCCGCTGCCAATCGGCGCAAAAAAGGGGGGGCTTCGCCCCCCCTCTAACCCCCCAGTTCACTACCTAGGTTAGTCTTGCAAAGAATATAACACAACCCAACAGGAGTCAGCTATTGTCGTGGATGGAATACCGCTATGTGAGGAGAGGCAGTGTGGTATGTATATATTATAGCCAATAATTTGAGCATGAAAGAGGGGACCAAGGCCAACAGTGCAAGTTGACTATGCATATGGTATGAAAAGAAGATATGTTATGAAACATAATAGAAAAGCAGATATGATATGAAATATAATAGTGCAAAAATGGAAAAAACCATGTGAAAGATAGTTTCAACTCTTCAACGTGGACAAAACTTACGAATAGATCAGATTTATCACAACTTGGAAGAGACGTGGGCAACCAAGTATAACATGAAACACATAGAGACCATAATACCTTTAACATTCAAGTAGCATCCAAGTATCATTTAACATTATTTGTACAACGAACATCAAAGTGGCCCATATTTTAGTGCATTACAGTGCTAACACTGCGAGGAAATGAATTTCTAACAAATAGACTAGAAAAAGGAAGATATGTTGGCAAATATCTCAAGAAGATTCATGTAGGGATGTCATATTGACAGGTCTGTGGCAAGAAAAAATTAACCGATTCCCTTTGAAATTTGTGTAATAATGAAATAGGAATATGCAGAGTAAAACACAAAGCAAAACACTCTATAAGGTGGCAATTCTGATTAGGAGAAATGCAGAACTAACATGTATAGAGAGACCAGAAAATGAGTGGCTCAAATTGGAGCAGGGTGAGAGGACGCCCACTCTTACACCATGTTATACTCACATGGAATTTAAATAGCTAATGTGGAATATAAGCATTAGATTGCATATATTATTGACATTATATATATTTATAGTGCATGGTGTGACCCTTGGATTCATATTCCAAGTGGTCTCTTGGACTCTAGTGGCTATTCACATTCCACACCAACCCATAGAGGATTAGGTGTCCAGCAATAGCAGTCATCATAAGGTCTCCAAGTCAACTTATTTACAAGGCAAGTTCACCTAAATAAGTGTCCAAGTATAGTGAAGGAAGTAAGGTAGCTCCAAACTCTATCTTCCTCCTCCCACATGTGAAATTCAGAGGTACGAATTGCAAGTGTATGGAAAGAGGTTGAAGTCTCAAGGTAACTCAAAAATGTAGTCCAAAGTAGTAGGTTGACCTGTGGTGACTTAGTCTAGAAGGAGAAGATCTTATGGCCTGGTCTTGGAGAGGAAAATAGGTTAATTGTCTTTATATTCATCAATTGAAGTCTCTATAATAAGAACAATTTGTTTAGGTTTTCCTCACAAGTTTTGGCACTCACTGATTACTTGCATTTTTTGTCTCTTGTTTCTTTATCTTTTATGATTTAATAGTTATTTGATGAAGGAGAACACTATAATAATCTAACTAAGGAGAAGATCCTAATATGAACATTAAAAAGCATTGACAAGGAATTATCATTATAGATAAATATCATAATGGATTCCTTAGAGTACTCTACATTTTATCATAGCTAAGGTGACAAATCAAGGAAATGGAATCTCATCAAGAAACAAACAAACACTTAAGGATCAAATCTCAAATGATATCAAAGAAAAATTCAATATCTACAAAGAAATGTCAATACCCTAGATTGAAGGACAAGTTTGCACTAGAAGAATTCTTGGGATCCTCAAATGACCACAAAGGCCCTGCATAAATGGAAGAGACCTATAAATCAAAGCATCTTGAAGGATATTCAACCAAGAGAAGTGAGATCACGGGCAATGTGATCATCTTCAAAAGGTTCTAGGGAAACCTCATTCTCATTGAACAAAGGTCCTTACCATTGAATATGATCATCCAAGAGGTGTTAAGACATCATCAAGAAGTCAATTAACATCATCAACAAGGGCATCACCATCAAAAGATATAAAGTGATCTCCCTCTTTGTTCAGTCAAGGATAATTATTTAAGGGAACTATCTTCATTAAGAATAAGCTCTTTATTATCTATATCATCATCAAATTCAAGGAAGCAACAATTGGGAGAATAATATTTACAACTACGTATATTTATGTCTACATTTAAATCTATCAAATAGTCTTTTTGCAAGGAAAGAAAAAATTGGTTGGGGCTTCAAACTATCTTGCATGGAAGAAGAGGAGATATTTGAATCTCACTTAAAATGAGGTCATGAAACATTGTTAAAGGCTCAATCACCAAACCATTGAAAGAAGATTCTCAAGAACTTAAAAATTTAATGAAAAGGGAGTAAGGGATGAAAGGATTTTCATAGAATCCATCAAGGACCCCCTCATTCCATATGTATCTAAACTCGACACTTCAAAATAAATATATCACAAATTGGTAGATTTGTTTTCTATAAGCACTCCAAGAGAAGTTATATCTCTAAGGAAATAACTCTACAAGATAAATATATCAAAATAATAAGGGATAACCTCATATTTCATGAACATATATGAAACAAGGGATAAACTTCAAGATCTAGGTGAAATAATGTCTCACAAGCAGGTTCCCATTGTGTTACTAAATTCACTACCACATAAATTAGGTAACTTTACTTCAAGATTTATGGGCAGAAAGAAGTTACTTAGTTCCAGGATCTATGGTCACTACGCAAAATTGAAGAAAATAGGGAAAAGGTAAAAATTGAAATAGGATCAAATGAGAAAAATCAAGCATATGCTAATACTGAAAAGAGAAAAGGAAAGTCTAGTGCTCAGAGAAAACAAAGAACAAGAACATGGCTAAGATTCAATGTTATGGATGTTAAGAATATGGGAATTACAAGAGAGGTTGTCCTAAACCTAAGAAGGACAATAACAAAAGAGCTAGAGAATAAGCCCATATTAATGAAGAAGTGGAGGAAGTTGAAAAGAAGAAATCGAAGAAAGAGGAAATGAAATATTTGTACTATAATTGAGATAGTATTCCTCACCTAGTTCCTTTCAAGTTTCCATTTTCAATTCTTCTGTTGTAAGATATAGCTATCACGAGTCACTAAATAAAATGATATGATGCATCATCGTATCATTGAAGCATTAAAAGCAGGGTGTTGTGACATCATCATAGAGAAGCATCAAATATAGTTGAATTTTATGGCAATCACCTATGGAAGGATATAACACTTCGTAACGTCATTCGAAGAATACGTGCTACTTATGGGAAAAGGAGAAAGTTATCAAGCACAGATCTCATCATACATCAGTCCAAAGGAAGCATTTGTTGGATGAGGATACGTAATTATGTATTCAAATCTTCATCTGAGGATTCACCAATTAAGATGAAGCAAGTGTTTCATCAATAATTTAAACTTGTGTAATTCATACGATAATGATATGATGACAAAAGATGTGAAGCAAATCAAGAGATTAAATTTATTTCAATCAACAAAGTTTTTGAAGGAAGTCTAAATGACCTAAAGGAAAATGAGGTATGTACGCTTATATTTTAATGTTGTGTCATAAGTTTGTAGGTGACATGGATAAATTATCTATATTGAGAGCATGTTATCCTCCTTAAAAGATGTAGTAGGCATGGGTCATACATTGACTAGATGAAATCAACATAATATTTCCTCATATTAAATATGAGGTGGTTAATAGTGATTACAGGAACTCTTATTAAAAGTTCTTGGGAAGAAAATGTGTGACGAAAGAAGGAAAGTGATCATGGAATATGAAACCATGAAGAAGGGAATCAACATCATATAACTAGATTATTTGACTAAGATATGTCCATGAAAGATATGATGACTCTAATTAAATCTAGAAAAGAAAGAGACCCTTAATAGTATATATATTTTGGAGATGTGTCAATGTGTATGCACGATTCTGTTGCAAACTAGAATATGTCATGACGAAAGAACATCACAAAGTTAATTTTGATTTAATGTTTATTTCTTATTTTTGAATAATATCTAGATGGGCTTATGTAGGGCTTCCAATGGAAGATTTATGGATGTCTTCCGCCACTAATGACCATGTAGCTAGAATAAAGAGCCTTAAGGAAACATGGCATAATGAAAACAACAAAGCATGAAGAAGGATTAGATATGGAATAATGGATCCCTTTCCGATGAAAGGAATGGTAGCATGACTCATTGATGAAAGTGATGGATGGTATGTGCCCTACAAGGAAGTAGAAAAGGATTGTAGACTCTATGAAAAAGAATAAATTAATGATATCAAAGGAAAGAGTTCTACAAGAAACCGTTGTCCCACCATCTCCACTTAAAGAAATGTTGAAATAAATTTCTCGATCAATATATTTTGGTATTTTGTTAAGTCAATAGGGTGTGTATATTATTGAGTGATCTTATCATCCATATTATTTATATTAGTATTTCTAGATTTTCACACCATTGTCTCATATTTCAATTGACCACTCGACTTACTATACATCTCTTGTAACTTTCTTGTTGTGGCATTGGTACTATGCATCTACCTATGTATCTTGTGTGTCATATACATGTATAATTCCATGAGATATATGGATGGGACATGGTCAAGTAGTGTGGAAATCTTGTGGAACTCATAACCCTCCATGGACCTCACAATATTGACATTATACTACAAAATTTCCAATTTTGAAATCCCCATCTCATGATCCAAACCATTGATTACTTGCATTCTAGGGAGTGGCCAGTTCTCAGCTATTCTTATATCTCTTTTTCTCTCCTTCATTGAATACTTGGAAATATCTTGAAATTGTTCCATGATAATGTTCTTCTAGGCTTAGAGACCTCACTTGATGTTGTTTCCTCATATGTTGACATAGTGGAAGTCATATGATTAATAGTGGAATTTGGGTTTCCCTAGATTACCAATTCGCTATTATACAACAATAAATCTTTGGATTATATATATTCATAATCACCTCCCTTTGAATATTTTCCTTTTTGTCTCTTCGAACTAGATTCATTTTCCTTGTCTACATCTATGGGCCTTGATGTGCTTCTTTTCCTTCTCAAGAGGTGGGATGTGCTTGATTATATAGGATATAGAAAGGCCATGACCTCCTTCCACGTGGATTTATTTGCACATTCTTCTACTATGGGTATTAGTTCATGCATATGTCATTATCTTTCATTCTCCTTTCTTCTTTCACATATGATATAATGAGGGTCATATTTTCGAACACATGCTTGCAAGAAATAAAAGTCTTCTAGCATATTATCCAATATTTTCCAGACATTTATTGTATTCAACACAAATGGTCCCACATCATTGCTAGGTGTGGAGCTTGATTATCTTCCTAACTCAAAGGTATTTTTTGAGTACCATGTGGATTACAATCCCTAATGGGGTTTGTGGGGGATTTTTCCCCTACTACTATTTTAGTGAAGTCTAGGTGTGGTGGAAACACCCTCAAAAGTTATTTTTAGAGAAAGTATCCTTGTAAACTATTGTAGTTTCCTAGTTAATTTAAAGAATTCATTAGGTGAAATGTCTAATGGTAGAAATTATGATAATTCAAGGCAATTTTCCCTTTTTAATTATTTTAGATACTACAAAGATACAAGGGGGTTTTCCCAATGTGAAGTCCTAGTTAGACCTCACAACATCAGGAATGAGAGCCCCATTTGGAATATTGACTCGACCACCATAACTTAAGGTTCGCCTTCGTTTCAACAGTTAACATAAGATATTATATAAACAAACCTTGAATAAGTAAGTAAGTTAGTATTGTGAAACAAATATTTGAATGTATTAAAATATATATTCATGAACAAGAGATGAGAGTGAGCCTCTGGAAGGAAGTAATAGTACTAGCCTAAGAGAGACACATGAGAGCATGAAAATAGTTGCTAGAAAAATACATCACATAATGATCATTAAAGTGAATACAACACACATTAACCAAGATGGCTACCAAAGTGACTTAAATAGTTCAATGTTTCCATTAAATATGAGAAAAACATGTACCATAAAGATCCCAACAATAGTCCTAAAAAATTTGTGATACATGCACAAAAATGTGTTGTCTCATTGAGCTTCAATATTAGGTGAAAGATACAACTAAATAGTTCCAATGGCGAGGCACTAGTTCTAGTAGTGGAACATTGAGTCACTTCTTGCTTCTCCAAAGAAAACTTTTCTCTGCTATGCAAATAGAGAAGCCAAGACTAGAGCTCCAAATATTAAGCCTCAAAAATCCCTTTTCTTCTGTTATGATGTTGCTTTTATAACAAGAGGAATGACCTTTTATATACCCATGACCGTTTATTTACCCTCATGACTCTCAAAATTATAATATAACATTTGCACTTCTCTACGACTTATGGACTTCTTTGACAGACTCATCAACTTCTACTGGACTTATTTGTCTGCATGTGACTTTTGATATTACACATATGAATCTTCGACTTCCACATTGCATTTTTTCATTTTCCTTTCGATAATTACATCAGTAAATACCAAAGTGATGTGGAAACGCACATGGAGACATATGGCGTAGTGATTGCACATGTATCATTCACTACTTGGTAACAATGTCATGGACTTCATGATGAGGTGACAATATTAATATATTATGATTGCTACTTTGTCTTACATTCTTGAGGGTATATGTAATGAGTACATCATCTTCATGGAGTATCTTATTTTTTCTTCATCTTTTCCCTCCTAAATTTCTTGAGTCAGTATTGGAATTCTAAGTGTCATCAAAGAAAGTCTTCTTTCTATCTTGGTTTAGGATCTACTTCATGTTTTCATGATGGTTCTCTGATGATATTCTTCTTTGCAAGTGCCTCTTTGTTCTTTATCCCTACCATCTTCTTTTATAACTACCTTTTCATGCTAGGAAGGGACAATTTTGAATGAAACACATCCATGAAAATAAAAATTAGTAAATAATATGTTCTATTACTATCTATCACAGGGAATGAATTTATTATTATAGCCCTATCGAAGAGTTGTAAGGAAGAGGCTTGATAAGAAAAGTGCAGTTGAATTCGCCAGAGTTTGGGAGGAGGCCAACTTGAGAATTCCTATTGCACCATATGGTGAGGGAAAATTATCAAGAATGAGGCTTGAGCATAGAGCACATTGGAAAGAGGGAAGGAGGCTCAATGATGCTTCATTGTGCACCATGCGCTCATGAAATAAGAGAGATAGGGGCTAAAGCTTGCATAGGGTGCACAATTAGTGGTGAAGGGTGAAGCTTTGTCCTTCACACTCCGTGACATGTCATGTGGTCAATGGAAAGCCAATGAGGGTGAAATATGAATAATTAGTGATGCACTACCAATCTATATGCTTCATGCTTTGTGATGCACCATTTTCTCAAGGAAAGAAAAGGACGGTGTAGAGAAAAACATTATTGATGAAGGCTGAAGCTTCATTTTTCAAGGTTCATGATGAATGATGCACCTTTAATATTTGATAGGAGCCCTATTTTTCAAAAGTTATCGTTGGTGTTCTGAAGTGCGACTTATTGTTTCAAAGTGCATCCTATTGTTCTGAGGTGCACCGTGTCATTACAAAGTGTGCTTAACTTTCCCTTATTGTTATGAAGTGTGATTTTTCAGTGTGCGAGAAAACAAAAGGCTCAGTTACTTAGCCTAGGAGGAGCTAATGCACTGTGAGAGGGAAGAGACTTTAGAAAATACATGGTAGCAATATTTAGAGGCACATATACATAAATGAGGTTCATGAATAGGTTGTTCTAAATACCTAATAATATGACAAATGACTTCACAAATTTCACTCGGTAGGAGGACTAGCAAGAGATCCAAAAATGGCTAAGTGTTGGACTAGCAGAGTAAGAGAGGGGGAGCATCTGAATATGACTTGAAATACCAATAAGATACTTGAATTCCATTAACACAATCTAGGGGAATGCATAGGACTAATGAACAACAATCATACCTTGAAACCAAAGAAAATAAATTCTGATTTCTAAGTGCAACAATAGCAGAAATGTGATAACAAAATTTGCAAATGCAAACAATATTGAATGTGACACATGCCAGAGAAAATATAAAATGAAAATTCCACTTATTAAAGTGAAAGCAAGAAAAAGTGATTATCGCAAAACTATAGCAAAAACTTGCGAGAAAAGGTGAGAAAAATCGACAATTGGGAAAACTCATCGAAATAGAAGTATAAATGCAACCAAAGTAGGGGACACTATCAGTGGAAAATGCACACTCACTATGAAAATTGAGTTGGACATTGTACAATAATTGTGCCATGCCTATTCAAGATTGCATAAAGGGAGCACACATATGAGTTCATTGAAGACTAAGCATGTGTGAGAAAATTACTTGACACTTTAAAGTTTGAGGAGAGGACTTAAATACACAATAACCATTACTTAACAATGAAGTGACCATAAATGACAGATCATGATATCCTTAGTAGACTCCAAAATTCCACTGTAGGAAAAATTTTGGAAGGTGTTGATCACAACATAAACACTTGATAACGAACTGGTAGAACTCTAATCCCTGTAATCGATATGACCTGCAAATATATTAAAAATGGAAATATGCCCAGAAATATAACGATTGATATAAGAAGAGAAATACAAATACTTCATTATTAATATCAAAACCCTTCAGATAGGGTAACAACATACAATCACTCAAGGAAGAAGAACACTCCACAAGGCATATGCTTTTCCATAAAATAATCCTTGACATCTCTCAATGGGGAGACTCTAGCCTCTATATGGGCTTCATACATACAATACCATCGGTAATTACCATGGGTCTCTCAATACTATATATCTAATACAATGTGCTTATCGCATTAACCCTAATTACTTACGGTCCCTTACATGATGTGGGTTAACCACTTTATTTATTAACTTTCACCCATCACATTATTACATTATTCCCTTGGGTAGCTCCCTTTGTACTCGATATTATCCCCCATAAGTATACTACATTCTAGTACCCTTAAACATGTTTCATTGTTGAAACATGAGAAGGACAAAAATAATAATATCTACTCAAAAGAGTAGTCCACTGGTACCATGTATGTGCATCTAGCCATCCCAGAGATAGGTGATTACTTGATATAGCCAGTTCCTCGCTCACTTGGGATGGGATTTGATCCTGGGGGTTCATTTGTGCCAATGTATTGTCGACGGCATGTCACAACTCTCTATGTGTCATCCAGGAATCGTTACCCTTGTTGCTAATTATATGTCCCTTTTCTTGTTGTTGTCTAGCTCAGTGGTGTGGATGGTGATATGCTGAATTTTTAACTATTGGTGTATCATTCTTCAACTTGCCACCTGATGGAGCCTAAGTGGTATCTATTACTTGTTGTGGTGCCTATGATTGTTGATTGCTTTCCATTATTACATCCACCACAGACTCCTCATCTGATGTGTCCATACCTATAGTGTTTTCTTCTTCGGCCTCTTTGGACTCTACCTGTTTACTGATCGAAATATCCTGCAATGTAATTTTCCTTTTTTAATACCATGGCTTTAGGAATTTCTTCTCCACATTAATTTTGACAGTACTAATAGATTGCATCCAAGGGTATCCCAAAATAACATCCACATCAGGCATATCTAAAGCATAAAAATCACAATTCAACACGTAATTATCTATAGAAATCTTCAAATATTTATAAACTTACACCTCTTCATTATCAACTTGTGTGTGCTGCATTTGTTTTGGTTAGACATGCAATATTTTAGCCAAATGACCATTGACAAAATTATGCTTGCGACTAAGATTCATAAAAAAAATAAGCTTGTCTTTCTGAATAGATCCATAAACCTGTAATATGGAGATACTAGTAGAAAATAACCCTTATGTTTCTCATTATCCTGTTTTCTAGCCTGAGACCATTTTTCTAAAAGGACTTTCTCAAATTATTCATCAGGAGGGCTTAACAACTTGTTGTTGTCAAGTGACCTCCACCATATGACAACCTCATCTCTAAAACAAAGTCATGCTAAAGATTTCCAATATTTCTTAATCTTGATTTTACAACTTTTATGAATTCTTCAATACCGGGGCCATCATCTTTTCCTGTAAAAATCATCTTGCTAGAAATCTAAAATAGAGTGAGGTTTTTGAAAAAAAAATTCACTTTCACAAAATATTAAAATGGGCATAACTTGGTCAATATAACTCAAAATCCTTAGTATAACTTATTTTTGGAAATGGAATGGCCATTTTGCAACTTCTTGTATAATGTAAATCTTCATATGGGACTCTATAAATTCAGATCCATGCTACAATTGTCCTATCATCACAAAAAATTATGAAAACATAGTTGATTTTAAAGCAACGATATCCCCATCATTTGGACTCTGAGACGAATGATTGTTCTTTTGAGATTGGGTGAAATTTAAAGAGGATCTCAGATCCATAATTAGTTTCTAGAAGTTCTGCAACAAAAATGAAAAAATTTACTAGAGAGTCGCCATCCACGAATTGCCTTCAAAACATTTTCTACAAAACAATTGATTTTAAATCTGCGATATCTCCCTCATCTAAAGTACGATTCAGATGTTTTTTTTTTTATTTGGGTAGTTTACCGTAAAGAACCCAAATATGCTACTTTTTTTTTGAAATTTAGTACCAAATGTTTCATATCTGATATGAAAACTTGCCACCCCAAAAAATTCCTACGACAATAAAAAAAAATATCCCCACTTTGCCGAAGAGAGTGCTTTGATACCACTTGTAATAGATTTTACCTACAAATATATGAAAAATGGAAATATCCCCAGAAATATCAATATTGATCCAGGATAAATATAAATACTTGTTTATTAATATCACAACCCTTAAGGTAGGGTAACACTATAGAATCACTCCTTAAGGAAGAACAATAGACCACAAGCCATATGCTTGTATAATCCTTGACGTCTCTCAATGGGCAGTCTCTAGCCTCTGTATAGTCTTCATGCATACAATACCATAGGTAATTACCATAGGTATCTCAACACTATACATCTAATATAAAGGGCTTATCACATTATCCATAACTACTTGTGGTCTCTTACATGATGTGGGTTAACCACTTTACTTATTAACTATGCCCATCACATTATTACATTATTCCCTTGGGTACCTCCCTCTGTACCCCATACTACCCCCTAGGTGTACTACAACCCCTCTATTCAAGTTTAATCCTGAAGTGAAAGGTCTGAGTGCTTCATGAAGTATGGATTTATCTTGTAGATTACCTTGCCTTCCCCACTTAACCTAGTTAGGGATATAGCCCCATCATTGCCTTACTAAATTAAACACACATAAAGGATTTGTAAACCACAAATGTTTCAGTATAGGGAAGGGTAATATATAATTATGACTATGAGTTTTCACATTTGGTGTTTCTCTACTACTAGCAGGCCTAGATAGTTCCCTGATAGAGTCACCACATGAACACAAGCATCAATTTGCTGCCACCAAGCCTAAACACAACCCTTACGAGGTTAATGTTTTCACCTCTCTATGTTGAAAACATTTCTCTTCCCTTTTATTTATTTTATTTATATAAGTCTGCTTAGGTACTTATTTATTCCATAGGTGGAAGAGGGAACCCAACTTATTTAGAGTAGGATATATTGTTTCTTTAGAGAAGGTAATATCTAACATGGTATTGGTTTTCTCACTAATAATTTCCCCTTTTCCTTCTCTACTAGATGGATTTAGAAAAGGAACAATATCCAATTACAATTCCGAGTTAAGGAATGAGTATCCTAGAATAGATACAAGCATCATGGTTATGCTACGTGATTTCCATTTGAATGGATCATATTTTCCATTTAGACATTGTTGAATTTAAGGATATATAAAACATGTATAATGAATAGTATATCATATAATCCAGGCATTCTTCGTCATCACAATTTCCCTTTTCAATTGTGCCACATTGTATTTTTAAGTCAACATAGTATCTTTCATGCAAGGTATTATTAAATAAAACATGAAATAAAAGACAAAACAAAACCATGAATAATAGCAAATCACATAAAAATGGAGGTTGAACTTACTGAAACATGTGGAACAAGAAATAATAAAAAAGAAAACAAAACAAACACAGATACTAGATTGTGAGTATTAGATTCCTATAGCAATAGGTGTCATAATTTTGAATGACTAAGGTTAAGCATTGTAATATTGTACATACCTTTGCTTTCTGCAAATGTTTTCCATATTAAAAATTTAAAAAATGTAAAGACGTTATGTCCTAAAAGAAGAATTGAAGGACATAAATAAAAATCAAAGGACAAAAAGAATAAGAGAAGGTCAAAAAGAAAATGAAAATATATGAACCCCAAAAAACAAAAAGAGACCATGAAGGCATGCAATTCTAAATACCACTACTATTTATTCTTATGCATAATAATGATTATGTGCAACTTGCTATTCATGCCACAATCCATGGTAATCAAACTATTTAATTTTGGTTATTTCATGCTTTGAATTTCATGTTTATAGTTAGAGAATAAAATCTGACCAAATTGTTTAGTCTTGGCAGGTTATAGATAAGGTAGAGATATAAAAGGAGCTCATAAGCTCAATCTAAGCCCTTGGATAAATAGTTTGTATTATAAAATAAAATATAGAATAAGGGTTTTCTAGCCTAAATGCACCCAAAGAAATGAAGAAGACATGTTGGGTAAGAAATGGGTAAGTAGAAGAAAGGTTGCTAAACTACAAATTTGATTGGATCAAAACACATTCATCATGCTTAGATATATTTCAGCATGTATGATTAGTTATGATGGCAAAAACAAAGGTTCACAAGTTAATGTGATTAATGCCCCCTCATTCATTTTCCCCTTTACTGACTAATTTCCTTTCCACAAGTATGTTCTAGTACTTTTAATCCTACAAGTCAAAGAGGCTCGGAACATTTCTCTGACCTTTGGTGGGACCGAACCCTCGGCTTAATGATTTATGGATATCAAGTGCTAGAATCCTCTTAATAAAATCCATTCCCCCTCCATTACCTTAATAAAATCCCTTTTCCTAAGGTTAAACACCATTTGCCTATGAAAAGTAAAAATCCCATGTTAAGTCCCATTTTCACTCAAAAACCCACAAAAAGGCTTCATCGTAAGTAGAAGTGTTAAATGATTATGTGGGGTATCATAATGAACAAATCACACCTAGATATCATATTTTACACTATGCCTAGTGTATTTTACATTCCCGCACATTCATTTCATATTAACATGCTAACATAATATATTACCTCCCTGATACAATTTGTTCTCATATATTAATTAAATCCCATAAATAAATACCCACAACCCTTAGTTGACCCTCTATTTCATACCTCCCTAATGAAACCCTCATAAGTCACTAACCCTTGGTAAAATTAAGAAAATCCCTCCATTTAAACCCATGGTCCCACTTCATTAAAACCCTTCCGATCAATTTAATCTCGTATTTAACGTATAATTAATTACAAGCCACCTGCGATTAAAGATTCGCGCCCCTAAACCTTTTCCTGATGTTGTCTATGCTATTTCACCACCTAACTATTGTCTGATTGTCAGCACCTGAATCTGATGATCCACATCCATATCAGGCATGCCCGATGGCCAATCATTACCCACTTGATAAAGTGGTTTGCCCTCGAACCCCAAATGCTATTTGTCAGGCACGTAGGTAGATCGAGTTACCCCTCGTCAATACTGCCTTCACCAGAAAATTGGTGCAATGGTCTGGGAAATAGCCTCCCCACTCAACCCAAGAAACCATCACTGTTCACTTGACTAATCCCACACCAAATTTCAAAAACCTTTCTCGTTAAAACCCTAAAAACCATGGTTTTCATTCCTTTTTCCCCGTTTCATAGTAAAATCTATCAAACCCTTGCATTACCACCTTGAACCTCTGGACCACAATTTGATATCCAATTACTTTCAAAACATTTCCATGACTACTTCGCTAGACATCCCTGTGCAATAAAGCCATCAATTGCCTTTCCTACCAAGCTATGTTTTCTTAGTGATTGTTGTATTTTGCAGGTAATTAGTAGAAGACCATAGCTTGGATAAACATTTTTGATAATAGTCACAAAACTTGTTTACTCCAAGATTCAGAAGGAAATCATTCACACATAGACATTGACTACTAAAACAAACGAACCAGGTAGAGCATACAGTCAAAATACAAACATATCAAACATACAAAAAGTTGATCAATATCCATTACCATATGTTGATACATATAAAAAACTAAATGATTTATTGTTGAAATACACAATAAAAAATTAAAATGTACAGTAAAAGTAAAAAGACAGTAAAGGATAGTGATGGTTCATTAAAGTAAAAGTGTATCAGATTGAAAAATCAAAGTGAAGATAGATGAAAAATGGAGCAGAAATGATACATATTCCAGAAATTTCTTGTTTAATTCATAATTTTGTAGAAATTATTTTCGTCAAGCCAAGATATATTTTACGAAACTGGAGGAGGTTTGTGTTCTTAGAAGGCTACTCTACAAAAACCTATCTCACTTTTTACACAGGTATTACAAAAAGGGAGATACATGCATATCTTCACAACCTATGTTTTGGAATGTGCAAAGTCCTGTTTTTGACATCTTTTGGCAAAACATATTGTGAACATATGGAGCTGATTTTTGGGAAACTGAAAGAGATTTATATCATTAACATACTTATCTACAATAACCACTTTCACATTTTACATATCTATCTCGGATTGAGATATACAAAAGGTATCACTGGACCCAAATTTTGCAGAATTTCTATGGTAGAATGCATAAAGGAGGGATGTAGTTAGTGACTTGGAAGCCTTATAATCAATTAAGAGTTTCTATCACATTCAAATTTCTCTTAGATTCATTATTTTTGAGTGTCCTTTGTTTAAGTTCTATTAATGTAAAATAATTTGAGATATTTGTAAAACCAATCTTGATATTTATTCAAGATATTTAAATTTAGAATTTGTGTAAATACTTCTTCATTTGAAGTATTTTGGTGTGCACTCTTAGAAATTTCTATAGACTTCCTGATAAAAACACTGTAAAGCCATTGGAGCATTGATTGAGCCAACAAGTTGGATTGATGAATAAAGACTAGATAATTCAAAGGGTTCATGTGTTGAGCGAAGTGGAGATAAGTATTTTCTCACGTTGTTGTTATCCTTCTTAAAGTTTTTCCATAATGTATATATGAATTTGGATGCTACAACTGGAGTATTATCTCAAATTTTGTTTAATTACACTTTCTTTTAACGGTTAGGAAAATACATGTTTTCTACTGATATCTAAGTTAAGGAATTCTTAATTGGTCCTTAGTTTAGATTGTTTCTTTACAATCTATAGCAAAGGATTCTTAATTTCCCTTTGTTTCCGATTACTCTTTGTTCCTCATTTCAATCCTGGTCTGAGAATTCTTAATTACTTTCTCACCCTTGTTAAAACTTTTTGACCCCTCTCGCCCGAAGACCTACACTCTACTCTTCTATCTTTCCCTTTGAACATTCCCTTTAGTGACTTGATCTAGTTCTGTTTCCATTCTATTGACTCCATAGCCCAATGGTGTAGAGACATCATTCTATCCATCTGTTTAAAGAACCCCACCAAGCAATCTTTAATACAAATCAAAAAACCCCTGAACATTCATAACTAGCCTAAAGTTCAAACAAACAAAGCTAAATCATACAGAGAGAGCCCTCTCTGAGCTTAGGTTCGCTAGAGCCTATGATCCAAAAGTGGTTTGTGGTTACCTCGGTGACTTCTTTCTTTAACCTTGAGAAAATAGTGAGTGATACTATAGTGGCAACCATACTGGGTAACACTAAAATTTTCTTTAGAAATGTTTTATAGGTTTAGATCTAATCTATCATGGTGGACAATGATGAGACACACAAAGGTTGAAATGATCCACCTAACAACTCCAAATCAATTTCACAATCAAGACTTCACTGGAGGAATGAACCTAAAAGAACAATATGAAAGGATGAGGCTTTTAACTTGGTTTGTTATCCTCCCGGATGCGGGTGTGTAACATGTCAAGCTATACGAGAGTGGTTTTGGTGGGTTGGCACGTGGCTTATTACCACCGCCATACGACCTTGCATGAAGCCAGTTTTAAAGTCTTCAGCCAACAACATCAATGCTGCATTAATGCAGCTCATCCTCATCTCCAGCCTGCAATTTCATTTGTTATGGCACCCCTCTTAAATTTCATTCTTACTCCTCCCCTACGCTCATGTCGTTCTAGTGCTGTCGCAGTACCTCGTTCTCGAGCCAGCCCAGGCTATCGTCTTGCTCTAGAACGTTATGCTAATCTACCACTGGTTTTTCATGCTTCACATAGCCCTTTCTGCAATTTCAGCTGTCGCTCCTCCTCAGTCTTTACCACTGTTACCTATTCATCTCTTCTTGCTCATTTCAACATGCCTAGATTGTGCTAGAGAATGAGCTGTAGGAGAGGAAGTTCCCAAGGCCGTGTCACCCGCTAGCCCTCCTCGACTACCTCAGACTCCTCGTCTGAAGCCTCAGACTTCTACTCTATCGGCTATCCCGTTACCAGGAGTGGTCATGGTCAGGGTCAAGGGCAGCATAATACAACAGTGCGCTCTCAGAATTCCCAATCTCACACTGCTCATTTCGGTTCCCCTATAGTCTCAGTAATTCCTCCTTCATAGCTTCAGTCACCATTGAGCTTCAAGAGGATATTTTTGGTTCGGTTGTTGTTACACTAGGGGTGCCTCTGAAGACTAGGGTGGAGGACAAGCATGGTACTTCTTAGATTGAAAATATGCAGAGTAAGAATTTTGGTGGCTCTGCAACCCAGGACATGAATATTCAAGCCGGTCTAAGCATCCCTATTGGTGGCGGTTCTTCATGAAAAGAGGGCCATCTCTCTAAGGATGAAGACCCCTACAAATATGGGTGTCGCATTATTGAAGAGTCACCTTCCACCTCTCATGAAGCTCAATCAAACTCCAGTATTGAAAGGGCAGCGCTTTACTGTTTACTTGTACGGGCCTAGTCAACTCGTCTTGGTCTAGATATAACTTTGGTCAGTCTTCAACTTTAGTCTGGGAATTTTCTATTTCATGGAAGCTCTTCTAGTCAGTATTCAGTAAGTCTTTTTGGTCAGTGTTCAAGCAAGGTATTGTGAGCATGCCGCTTCTCTGGGCTACACTTCTTGAGGCCATTGCCTCTCTGTAGTTTTATTTTATATCAATATAGGAGTAGACAAATTTAGGAAAACAAAACTTGGATTGTTATCCAAGACATTACATTATTTCTCATCAATAATGTTTTTCAATATAAATTGTATTTTAGAGAAGATTTTAGATTAATTTTTTATTATTTCCCTTTGAGAATTGTACATATAAAGTCTCCTTACACATTTGAGCATAATTCTTCTAACTCTTATGAAAATCATTTTCCAATTGAGGAGCATCAAACAATCAAGACTAGTCATGCAATCCATGTACATATTCTTGTACCTTATAAAGTTCCTAATAGATATAAGCCACTCATCTTACCTCTTGCACTCCATGCTTTCCCTAACAATTATTACAAGTATCTCCCTACGTTTTATGGAGAGAATGGTATCACTACGCAAAAACATATCCAAGGTTTTGAGAATTATCTAGACTTATTCGAAATTGATGAAGATGATGTTATTATCAGGCTTTTTGCTCTTTCTTTGCAAAGTAAAGTAAAGAGTTGGTTGAAGAATTTACCTATTGCAAGCATCTCAAATTTCCAACAGTTTGTCAAAATTTTCCTTCATAGATGAATAATCAAAGTCAATCTTTTGTGGTCATAAAAGAATATAATCAGTTAAAAAAACATCTAAATAAAACAATACAACAATTTTTGGATAGATTTAATCAATTCCATTATTCAGTGCCATCAAATATAAGACCTCCTCCTAATTCAACTCTCTTGCATTATCAAAAAGCATTTGATCCAGTGATAGAATTTCAACTAAGAGAAAGAAACCCCTCAACACTGGAACAAATGAAAAACATTGCAATAGATGTAGAAGTTAATCTACAAATTAGAAGAGAAAAGTTCAAAGGAAAATCAGAGGAAAACAACATTGCAGAGGTAAAACTCGACATTTTGGTAAGAAAAATAGAGGAAAGGATACAAAAGATCACCATGAATTTTTTTTTTTTGCTCAAAATCATCATGACACATTTATTTCAAAAAAAGAATAGGTTGATAGCCACGAAGAAATTCTTGCTAATTCCAATTACCATAGATGAGAAGATAGATTTATAGAGCAATATGTGGAGAAGCAATTTGCTCATCTAATGTGTATGTTCGATGAAATTACTTCTTTTAATGATTTGCCTAAATATGATTAGTATGGTGATAATTATGTTTTTCAAATCTACAGTAGCCTTACAGAGAAATCAGAAACTAGTTTGGGAGATAAAGGTATTCAGTTTGAGCAACTTGAAAGCAGTGATCATCTTATCCATATCAACTATGAAAGTGATGAAGAAAGTGCAAAAAAAATTGAAATAAGTGAAGCTTCTTTACCACTATGTTTTGAACTATTTCAATTTTTAAAGGAAATGTGGTATGGAAACTATAAACAGAAGGATGAGCAGCTTGTCGAAATTTGTGAAGTCCCATTTGAACCTATGAGTAATAAGTTGTAGCAATCCTTCTAAGTTTTTCATGATCCCATAGTTGATAGAAAGATGATGAATGCAATCAGATTTTTTCTTCATTAATTAACAATTATATTGAGGATCAAAATAATAAAGTTTTCACCAGTCAAACATTTTAATCAGAAGAAATATCATCACAAAGCTTGTTTGAAAATATGCACAGTGATAATGGTGAAAGTGATATTTCAGTTTCATGGCCTGGAGGCCATCCAGAGCAGATGCACAGTTTCTTAAATAAGTTCACAAATAGTGTATATATTTTGGAAGATCCTTGTGTATAGTTTTTAGAGTCCACCAATGAAATCAACTATTTCCTTATCTTCTCATTGGTTCACAAGGTTATATTGGGCTGTAGAACTTCATTTTTAATCACAAACAAGCACAAGAAGCAAAATCCACCAATGTATATGATGCTTGAATGGTTGCGTTGGCTATTTCATTTTACCTAACTAGTAGTTTGAGAACTGATTGGAGTAAGTAGGTAGGATTTTAGTTTGAATAAATTTAGTTTTTTAGCAACAAGTTTATGTTAGATCAGATTTCAGTTTGCAGAAAAGCATGTATGTTCAGTTCAAGAGTTTCAGTCACAGAGATTATACAAGAGAGCATATACATGTTTGGGATTGGCCCAATGGATTAGGCTACTAGTCGACAGTGTTGCTGACATCTCGCAAGGAGATGCCATCCCCATGTGGAGCCACTGTTAGGTTCCTATACCAATAGGAGCAATAATTTTGAATGACTAAGGTTAAGCCTTGTAATATTGTATATAACTTTGCTTTCTGCAAATGTTTTCCATATTAAAAATTTAGAAAATTTGAAGGTATGTCCTAAAAGAAAAATTAAAGGACAAAAATAATAAGAGAAGGTACAAAAAAAAAGAAAAAAATATATATATGAACCCCAAAAAACAAAAAGAGACCATGAAAGTGTGCAAGTATAAATGGCACTACTATTTACTTTTATGCATAACAATGATTGTGTGCAGCTTGTTATTCATGCCACAATCTATGGTAATAAAACTATTTAATCTTGGTTATTGCATGCTTTGAATTTTATGTTTATAGTTAGAGAATAAAATCTGACCAAACAGTTTAATATTGGCAGATCATAGATACGGTAGAGAAATAAAAGGAGCTCATAAGCTTAATCTGAACCCTTGGATGATATAATGTTAGAAATAGGTAGCTTTTCTTATAAAAGAAAATATAGAATAATGGTTTGCCAGCATAAATGAACCAAAAGAAATGAAGAAAACATCTTAGGGTAAGTAAGAAAAGTTGTTGAACTACAAGGTTAATTGGATCAAAACACATTCAACATGCTTAGATATATTTCAACATGTAATTAGCTATGAAGGAAAAAGCAAAGGTTTACAAGCTAATGTGATTAACTCCCCCTCATTCATTTTCCCCTTTACTTACTAATTTCCTATCCACAACTATGTTCTAGTACTTTTAATCCTACAATTCAAAGAGGCTCGGAGCATTTCTCTAAATTTTGGTGGGACCGAACCCTCGGGTTAATGACTTATTGACATCCAGTGCTAGTATCCCCTTTATAAAATCCATTCCCCCTCCATTACCTTAAAAAAACTCCTTTTCCTAAGGTTAAACACCATTTGCCTATGAAAAGTAAAAATCACATGTTAAGTCCCATTTTCACTCAAAAACACACAAAAAGGATTTATCCTACGTAGAAGTGTCAAATGATTATGTGGTTCATAACAATGAACAAATTGTGCCTAGAAATCATATTTTACGCTATGCCTGGTGTATTTTAAATTCCTGCACATTCATTTCATATTAACATGCTAACCTAATGTATTACCTCCCTGATATACTTTTTTCCCGAATATTAATTAAATTCTAGAAACAAATACCCCCAACGCTTAGTTTAAATATAAGTTATAGTTGACCCTCTATTTCATACCTCCCCGACAAACCACTCTTAACTCACCAAGCCTTGGTAAAATTAAGAAAGTCCCTTCATGTAAACCCATGGTCCCACTTCATTAAAACCCTTCCGATCAATTTAATCCCATATTTAACCTATAATTAATTACAAACAACCTGTGATTAGAGCCTCAGGCCCCATAAATTTCTTCCCCATCCCATCTGTGCTATTTTGCCACCTAACTATTGTCCGATTGTCAGTGTCCAAACTCAACGATCCACCGCCATATTGGTCACACCCGATTCTCGATCGTTACCTACCTGATAAAGCAGTTTTCCCTCGAACCCCAAATGCTACGTGTTAGTTGTAGAGGTAGATCAGGAGACCCCTCCTTAATATTGCCTTCACCATAAAAGAGATACAATGGCTTGGTAAATTGCCTCCCCACTCAACCCGAGAAGCCATCACTGTTCACTTAACTAATCTTGTGCTAAATTTAAAAAATGTTGGTTGTTAAAACTCTGAAAAACTTCGTTTTCATTCCTTTTGCCCTATTTTAGAGTAAAACCTATCAAACCCTTCCAGTGCCACCCTGAACCTCTATAACACAATTTGACCTTCGATTACTTTCAAAACATTTCCATGACTCCTTCCCGAGAAATCCCTGTGCAATAAAGCCATCAATTAGCTTTCCTTCCAACCTATGTTTTCTTAATGGTTGTTATATTCTGCAGGTAATTAGTAGAAGACCAGATCTTGGATAAACAATTTTGATACTAGTCATTAAACTTGTTTACTCCAAGACTCTGAAGGAAATCTATTAAAAACCCTTCATTCAGAAGAAGAAAACATTTATAAGCAGAATAGAGAAAGAAATCATTCACACAGAAACATTGACTATTAAAACAAAGGAACCAGACATAGCCTAAAGTCAAAATAAAAACATATCACATACAAAATGTCTATCAATATCCATTACCATATGCTAACACATATAAAAAAATAAATGATTTACTGTTGAAATACATAGTAAAATGTTAAAATATACAATAAAAGTAAAAATGCAATAAAGGATATTGATAGGTCATCAAAGTAAAAGTGTATCAAATGAAAGACTATCAGTAAAAGTGTATTAGATTGAAAAATCAAAGTGAAGATAGATGAAAAAATAGAGTAGAAATGGTAAATCTTTCAGAAATTTCCTGTTTAAGTCATAATTTTGCAGAAACTATTATGGCCAATCCAAGATGCATTTTGAGAAAATATAGGGCTTTTGTGCTCCTAAAAGGCCAATATACAAAAACCTATCTCACTTGTTACACAGGTATTACAAAAAGGGAGATAAATGCCTATTTTCAGAGCATATTTTCCAAACTGTGCAATGTCCTGTTTTTGACATCTCTTTGCAGAGAATATTGTGAATAGCTGGAGCTAAAGTTTGGGAAATTGAAAGAGGTTTATATCAATAACATACTTATATACAATAACCTCTTTCACTTTTTACATAGATATCTCAGATTTAGATATTAAAAGGTATAACTGGACCCTAGGTTTGCAGAATTTCTGGGGCATAATCCACAAAGGAGGGACATAGTTAGTGACTTGGAAGCGTAATCATCGATTAAGAGTTTCTATCAAATTCGAATTTTTCTTATTTTTTACCATCAATCCATATATATAGTTCCATATAGATTCATTAGTTTTGAGCGTCCTTTGTATAAGTTCTATTAACGTAAATAGTTTGGGATATTTGTAAAACCAATCTTGATATTTTTTCAAGATATTTTAGTTTAGAAATTGTATAAATACTTCTTCATTTGAAGTATTTTGGTGTGGAGTTTTAGACATTTCTATAGAATTCGTGATCAAAAGACTGTAAATCCATTAGAGCATTGACATAGCCAACAAGATGGATTGATGAATAAAGACCAAATATTTCAAAGGATTCATGTGTTGAGCGAAGTGCAGACAAGTATTTTCTCACATTGTTGTTATCTTTCTTAAAGTATTTCCATAATGTGTATTTTAATTGAATGCTATAACTGAAGTATTATATCATAATTTGTTTAATCATACTATGTTTTAATAGTTAGGAAACTACATGTTTTCTATTGATATCTAAGTTAAGGAATTCTTAGTTTCTCCTTAATTTAGGTTGTTTCTTTACAATCTATAGCAAAGGATTCTTAATTGCCATTTATTTCTGATTACCCTGTGTTCCTCATTTTAATCCTAGTCTAAGAACTATTAATTTCTCTCTCACCCTGGTTAAAACATTTTCACCCCTCTGGCCCAAAGACATGCACTCTACTCTGCTATCTTGCCTTTTGAACATTCCCTTTAGTGAGTTGATCTAGTTCTGCTTCCCTTCTATTTACTCCATAGCCAAATGGTCTAGAGACATCATTCTATCCATATGTTTAAAGAACCCCACCACCCAATCTCCAATGCAAATAAAAATCCCCTTTAACATTCATAACTAGCCTAAAATTCAAACAAACAAAGCTAAATCATATAGAGAGAGCCCTCTCTGGTCCTAGGTTGGCTAGAGCCTATCATCCAAAAGTGGTTTGTGGTTACCTCAGTGACTTCTTTCTTTAACCTTGAGAAAATACTAAGTGATAACAGAGAGAAAGTGCAATGTGAGTGAAATGGAGTTAGAATGCAACTACACCTACTCCTAACCTAACCAACAATGCTATTAAGTTCAAGTGTAATGGAATTTCCAATGTAGCCATCATTGTTCTTAATGTCCAAACACAAAGATAAGAGTGATTAAAACCGATATATAATGATGTTCAAAACAAAATATAATCACTTGAATATCTTTCACATATGATAGAAGGTATTTTCTAGATGTATAAATATGTGCAATAACAACTAACCTTCCACCATACGTTTTCGATTGAAATCATACTAAAAAAACCTTTAAAACTTTTTGCAAATTTATGTTCATTTGTTTTGTCTTTCTTAGCAAACATCAAGAAAAATGGGTACTTATTTCTAGATAATGGGCTTGCTAAGTAATATTCTTCCTGTTGATCATAGATTGGATCACCAAATTTAGAATCATCGTTTTCAAAACCATAAAATCTATGAGAATAAAATTGTTCAATTAATGACATGGAATCGGGATGAGAATCTTGTAAGGGAAAATAAATCTGATCATATTGAATAGGATTATCAATATAGTGAGGGGATGACATAACCATCAACGAAGGTTGAAGTGCCTCAATTGCTTGAACAATACACAAATAGTGAGATGATAAATCATAAGGATCGTTCAATGTAAAATAAATATCAGGAGATATACTGGTGTGAAAAAAGACAAATTGAATGATAGTAAGTAGGACCATCATTATGAGCAAATAGACCGATTAAGACACAAGATTCCAAGTTAGTAGACAATGGAGATAGATCAATTTGAACAACTTTACAAATCCTATGATTAGTGTAGTCAACTTCCTTGAATATTGATTTTGACAAATCATTTCCTTTCACTTGGTTACAAATTGAACCGACATCACAAACATCAAAAGGATTAAAAAGGACTGTTACTATGGAAAACACATGAAAAAAATGAACTTGATTCACCAAATAATTGAATTGTTCAGTAACTCTCAAGAGGAGATACAACTCCATAAATAAAATGATTAAAATCAAGACATTCACAAGAAGAACAAGCAGTTCATTACTTTGAAAAGTATATGATAGGTATGAATCCTTTGGCTAATCGAAATCTTCAAAATGATTAACATTATAGCTTTGTTCATTCATGAAAGGTATCCATTCGAAACTTGAGTTTGATAGAAGAGATTTTCATGAATATGAATCAACTAAAAAAGGAACGTTGATCTAGTCAGAACAAAACCATGGAAGTTATAAAATCTATATGTGAAATACCACACAACTTTGAAGCATGTAAAGAAAATTTGTGTGAGAAACTCTAGGTCTAACCTAGCTGGGTGATCTCACCAAATTCATGAGAACCTATCATAACCATCAATGGGAGTTGGAGTGTCTCAACTTTATGACAAGTCCTGTAAATTTAAAATATTGTATAATCATATATCGAAGATTAATTTAGATTGTCCATGGTATGTGGATAACTACCATAAATAATTTCAAATGAATTACTACTATCCAAGAGGTTGTTATCTACATCGTTAATTTGATTGGGATTTACATCCTAAACACTCAGATTTCCCAATTTATAGGGTTCTTCTAATTTCAAATGCAAGGATAAATATATTGATTGAATCTCATAAGTAACCTAAACAGAAGGATTTTCTTCATGTATAACTAGAAATGATGAGGGATGGAATAGATACTCAATGATTTTTTTACCTTCCTCTTCACTATGGATAACCTCACTACCTTATTTCAATTCAAAATCCAACTCATTAGATGATAGAATTGAAGAGAAAACAATAGAGCATAAGGAATGGTGAGGTGAAGAGGGAGTCTCCATAATAACATCTTCTTTACTCAAATCAGATTTAAGGTCGAAATATTTCCAATCTTGATGAGAAATTGGAAGACCAATTAGTGCACTTGGGCAGTCACCATCACATTCGTTAATAGGACTAGAATCATTACAATGATGGTTTTCCACAACTTCAGATTGATAATTAAAATAAGATTCATATGGTTCATCACCGATATTCTTAGGTTCAAAATCAAAAAAGGATGGAAGAAAATAATATTGACATAGAGGAATTCGGAAATGAGAAGAAAGGTCAACATAATCCTCACTTTCCTTCTTCTCTCCCTATGAAGAGTGACTACCTTGCCAGTGATCACTTCATAGATTGGAAATTGAAAATCAGGAAGATAAAGGGGAAATGAGTTATGAGAATGAGATTCAAGGCTAGATTTATGACTGTTAATATCAACTTTAGTAATGAAAGGATTAACTGTTACATGAGGCTTCATGAAAGTTTTTTAGGTTTCCTCCATTGGATTTGAATCATGGAAAGTGGAAGAAGATTGAGGAGATAGATAAAGAATTTGATTTCTATATTTCCTAACTTGAACATTATGACAAGGAGGCACCCAAATTGGTACTGGAAAAGGAGGAGGAAAATGAAGAAAATGAACAGTGGGTTCCTCAATTGATTAACTGGGCTCCATGCTAAGTTGATTAATTATTTAAAAAACATTTTGGTTATAATATGCATTAAAATAATGTTTAATATCCTCATTAAAATGATCAAGATATAGTGGAAAATGGGAAGGTATGACACCACAAATTAACATGACCTTCAAGAGTGACGAAGAAAAGGACACAAGAAAAATATTCATCATCGATTTCCTAATATTCAAAAATTTTAGGAAAATTGGAATTGTGCTTGACTATGGATGTGCCATCCTCGGCATAAAACTTCAATTGAAACAAGTCATAAAGAGGCTCGTGAGGGATGAAAACTTCACCATTTAACTCATTATAGAAACACCATTTTAGAGGAGGATTAGGGGATGAGCCATTAAAGATAAGATATTACAATAGACTCAATGGGCGAAAATTACCATCTAGCCCTCCTTCTAGTGCCAAAATGTTGATGGTGATGGGTACCACAAATTGAAAACATGAACTAGGTTCGGTCTTTATAATGACATGTGTAATTATGATTTTATGTAATTGATGCAAATAATAAAAATAAAAATATTTTGTAATTATTGATTCATGGGTTTCATGCTCAAGGAATTTTATTTTTAGTAGAAGCTCCCATTTAGAGCTATTAGGTTTCATCGTCAAGTGATAAAGGGTATTAATTCAAAGTCATGTAATGAATTCCCATTTAGGATAATTGTAAAAAATGAGTCAAACTCTCGAAGACCTTTCCACAAGATCCCCCTTGAAGTCGACCTACAAGAAATCATAACATGATTCCAGAAAGGACAAGTGGGCCTAGGAATTAGGACAAGTCGACCTATATATCATGGACAAACCATTATATCTAGACAGGTAAACATTCATTTTAGCACAAATTTTGGTCAAGCAACCACGAAATTAAAATGGAGCACAAATCACAAGAATAACCAACCTCAAAATCAGTGAAGGGAAGGAAATGGAAAGCAAAGTTATGTGGGATTGTTTTTAGGCTAAATTTATCGCACGTGTGGTAGAAACTAGGGTTTATCTATTGGTGGCATATCATTCCTCCTAGTTTTTAAACTCACATTGAATGTAAACAACTAATGTGGAAGATAAGCATTATATTGAATATATTATTGACATGATATATATTTATAGTACATGGTGTGACTCTTGGATTCATATTCCAAGTGGTCTCTTGGACTCTAGTGGTTGTTCACATTCCACACCTACCCATAGAGTACTAGGTGTTCAAAATTCCCCGTCTTTATCCAAAGGGGGATATATGAGTCCAAGAAGGGAGTTGTAATAAAAAATGTGAAAAAATGCATGGCAACACAGGGCTAAATGTTCTCTCTGAACTATTGTTATAAAGGGGGTAGTTTAAGAATGACCACCAACACTAGAACGCTTAGTGCAGTTCCCAGAACTATTCTAGATATGGCATGAAGCTTAGGTCTTCTGCTAGAGGAAGTGCTTAGGTATTTTGTTTTGAGGAGGGAAACCTTCAACCTTGAAAGGGAGGTCTCACCCTGCATAAAAATGGAGAACCTCAAGCTGAAAAGGGAAGTTTCAACCTGTGACTGTTTAAGTATGGCGACCAACTCTGGAATGCTTAATGAAATTCCTGGAACCCTTCCAGAACTTGCAAGAAGCTGAGGTCTTCTGCTAGAGGAAGTGTCTCGAATTATTTTAGAGATGTCTCAACCCTGCATATATGGTTTTAGGTTGCTCATGAACCAAAGGCATGCTCAGGGGAATATTTTTCTATAGATACAACTTTTGAATGTAGTATTGAAGGTTGTGGCTCAAGCTTGCTTGATGTGGCTTTGAAGCTTGTAGATGACCATCACTCCCCCCCCTGTTAGATACAAGGTGAGAACATGGTGAAAAATCAACTACAAGATTGTTCAATACTATAGAACAAGTTCAGACATATGATTGTTATAGCTACAAATCTCACTCTTGATGTTTTTGATGCTGCACTCATGGGCGAGGACAACTCCTCCTTCTAGATATGGTCCAAGTACTTAAAAAATAGTGTTTTACTCCCTATACGCGATATTTCCTTCAGCTAAATGTGTGTGTACACAGGTCTGTGTATACCCAACCCACGTATATGTCTTAAAACACTTAAAAAAGTTAAATATCCTTAGTTTCGGGTGGAGATCACGGGTTTTACCTGTTGATTACCTATTAGTGCCCATGGCCCAAGTGTTCCCAATGAATTCCGAACTAAAAAAGTACTTTAGGAGAAGTATAAAAAGGCTTCAGTGGGAAGGCCTAAAGGAGGAGAGGATATAGAGAAAAATCACTCTGCTGAGATTATCCCTAGTTGAATTGAGGCTTCTGTGATCCATAATAGTTGAAAGAATAACTTCGGCGTAAATCACATGCAGACAGAAATTTGTCGACGCGTTTCGAACTAACTAGTGTGGTTCATCGTCAGGACAAGTTGAAGAAACCGATCCAGTTTAGCATGTTAAATAGTCTGAGTAGAGACTCCAACGACTAAATTGACTAACGACTAATTTTGATCTTAAGACCCAGGACAAATTATTATTTATTAATTTAATATTATTATTTTTTTATTATTATTATTTATGGAAAAAAGTCAAATTAGGTAAAAAATAATATAAATTAAATGAAATTATATCAATGATTAATTAATGTACTTATTTAAATAATATTATATATATAAAATTTATGAGAATTTTCATTTATTAATTTAATACCTTCTTTTTATGGTTAGTTAAAAAATAATTTATTTATTTATTTATATAAAAAAAAAAAATCTTGACCTAATATTATGATTTTATATTAGAATATATATCTATATATATATATATATATATATATATATATATATATATATATATATATATATATATATTAAATAATTAAATAATAAATAAATTCCCTTTTTAATCTAACCATTAAAATTAGTTTATCCTAATTAACCTAATATTATAGCTTTTAATAATTATTAATAAATAATTTAAATAAATAAATTAAATTATTTTTAAACCAACCATTTGATATTATTTAGTTTATTTATATTATTTTTAACCTAATTCGGACTTTTTTCCATAAATAATAATAATAAAAACAATATTAAATAATAATAATAATATTAAATTAATATATAATAATTTGTCGTGGGTCCTAAGATCAAAATTAGATGTTAGTCAATTTGGCCATTGGAGTCTCTGCTCAGACTATTTCACATGCTAAGCTGGATCGGTTTCTTCAACTTGTCCTGACGATGAACCACACTAGTTGGTTCGAAACGCATCAACAAATGCCTGTGTACATGTGATTTATGCCGAAGTTATTCTTTCAGAGATTATCCCTAATCAGGTCTGAAGATCCTTATGCTTCTAGAACTTCACCAATTACAGGAAACCATGTTTCCTTGAGTTATGATGTCTTTTCTTTTGTTGAGATATCCTTGTGTGAGTGATGGAGGGAGATTTTTTAAGACTTGGGATTGGACGAATCCGGAGGAAGGTTCTGCTTGGAGCCTATGAGAGGAAGATTCAGGTGATATCATTCCTTGTTATACTTTAGTTATCTGCAATAAAGAAACATTTGTCTTGTTCTCGAAATCAATCTTCTTCATCCTTATGATGTTTCCATTATGGTTTGCATATGAATAGTTGTTTCAATTATATAACTAACTATCTTTCAATTTTCTATGAAGTTTATTTCTTTATGATGCTTGGTCCATATACTATTATGCTTCTTTGAATTGGTTATTTTGCAGGTTGAAGGATCAAAAGGAACACCAAGAGGGTTTGGACCGTGCTGGATCTACCCCAATGAAGGACCCAAAAGTTTACCTCTCTTTGCATAGTTTGATTATATTAGTATCATAGTTGTGTGGAATGCTCGTTTTTCATTGTAGATAACCCCCACTCTGCTAGGGTATTGACCCAAAACCCTAAGGGACTTTGTCCCTCAACAACGATTGAAATATCTTCATGGATGATGAAGCCCATTCCCAAGAAGCAATCCATCGAATATGAATATTTGTTCTTAGAGAAGGCTTGTTTTTGAAGCATTTGCTTTAATAATAACTAGTTTTATGAGAGTTCTCACATGGATAAAGATCAAAACAATGATTGTTGATATGGCCTACTCGGTCACAATGTTGGCATTTTACAACTTTTGACAGTGAATGTGGAGAAGCATAATCTGGAATAGGTCAAGGTGAGCCTCCATGAAGAAACCGAACACTCTAAAACTTGATGGGCTTTGAGTAATATGGAATATGAAAGAAACCTCCTTATCATACCCAAGACTTGTTCTATGCTTGTTATGAACAATCTCTTTCCAAGGCTTCATGACTGACTTGGAAAGTCCAAGCTAAATTTCTATAGCTGCATGAAAATCTTCACATGAAATGGGCACGTGATAGGAGTGAACGTCAATGTTACTAATTTGACTACTTTCTGGCAACTGATGGGAGTCTATATCAAAGATAGGATTTTTCTGAACAAGAACAACTTCGAGATGTAGCTCATCTAACTGGCTTGAGGTTTGAGTCACAAAAAATCAGTCATTTCCTATGAAGTTTGCAAATATATTCTAATATTAAAAATGTTATCCTTGCTAATGTTTACCATCTCATCTATAGTAGAGATGATCAGGGAATTTATCAATTCTATCCATTTCAAAACAATGAAATAAGGTAAATAGTGTTGTCCTCGACTAAAAATGCATCATATAATTCAGATTTGTATTTACCAACGCATGAACTAATGCAACATAACATTCTCCAATTATATAATACAACTTAGGAGGCATATATTCTCTTCTCAATGAGTATACATTATCATAAATTTCATGAACTCGGCTACCACAACACGCAAGTTATATTCAATGTATATTCAATATTTAAGACACATAAACTATTCAGTCTTTAGCGTTCATAATGCATTAAGAGCGTGAACCACCTCAATCAAACCTCATATGAGTGGCTCTCAATATATATATTAAAGTACAGACTTCAACATACATATATAAGCATTTAAAATGGAAATATAAAAAATGTTTTTCAAAATACCACGTCAGACTTACATTGACCAAAACACACATATATGGCATCCCATAATGCAACACATGACCTTCATATTTTCATTGTGTCACCATTTTGCATGTTTCATATATCACACAGGACTTGACTTCAATTAAGGAATTGAAGTTTTGATATACATACATACATATATCTATATACTATATATATATATATATATATATATATATATGCATATAATAGAATGTTCAATGCACAGGGTGTTCAACGCTCCAACCAACACTGAACACAACATAAACCAACTCAATGCAACAAATTTCATATATCATTTATAGGAGTGAAACTAATAATAATAGAATGACTAGGAGAACAATACCAGGTGAATGAGTTGCTCACCAATGTCAGTCACTGAACATTCACTCCAAAGCTCGTACATATTTCCCACACCTATCTGTGTTACGACATTGAGGTATCAACACAAGTAAAGATATAGTGAAACGAAGACCCACAAAGGTGCATTCTTGGCTCATTTGAATGACAGTTTCATGTGTGCCCGCTTCTACTCCATTAAATGTATGCTTAAATGGTCATTAAAAAACATATGGAGGCAATGCGAATAGAGTGTTACGTTGTGCAGTAAGGGTGTGATAACTGTGGTATTCAACGTATGGACTGGGTCGGGGGATCATGGTGGACTGTGGATTACTACAGTGGTATAGGAGTCATGGCATCACCATACACATTATGTGGCATCACCATTCACATTCATATAGGAGTGGTATATAAATTGTGAACTAGTGTGCGATGTGTAGTTATATTGCAGTGGACCAGAAAGGGAATGGTATGTAGTGAACTAGAGAGTATTAATTCGTAGTGGACAAATCTGGTGGGAGTGGAATGTTATTCAGTTTTGTGGGTATCACCAAATAACTATTTTACCCAACAATGTTGCGAATCACCAAAAAACACAACATATCACCAATCTATATGATGGTTTGAGGACCATTATATGGGTCGACATGGGTGTTCAAAACCTTTTGAATTAATTTGAGTAGCATTGTTTTGAATTCCTTTGACAAGAGCAGATTGGGAAGAAGTGGATTGGAGGGTAGTATTGTAGGACTAGGGAGTATCATAATGCAGGCCGACTCTACATGGGAAGAGTCGACTGTTATTGTGGATGGAGTACTACTACGTGAGTAGAGGTGGTCTGGTATATATATATTATAGCCAACAATTTTATCATCGATTTGGGGACTGAAGCCAATACTATAAGCCGACTTTGAATATCGTATTAAAAGAGGATATCGTATGAAATGTAACAGAAAATTAGATATGGTATGAACTATAATAGTGCAGAAATGGAAAAAAACATGTGAAATGCAGTTGCAACTCTTCATCATGGACAATGCCTGGAAATCGATCAGATATACCGAGCCTTGGCAGCGATGTGGGAAGCCATGTATAACATGAAACACATAGAGACCAAAATACATTCAACATTAATGTAGCATCCAAGCAACATTTAACATTATTGGTATAAATAATGTAAGAGTGGCACATATTTCAGAGCGTTAGTGTAGGCACATTGTGAGGAAATGAATTTCTGATAGATGGATTGGTGAAAGGAAGATATACTAGCAGAGATATCAACAATATTCATGTTGGGATGTCAGATTGATAGGATTGTTGTTGGCACAAATAAGGTGTCTTTTACAACTCTTAAATGCCTGACATTAATTATCAACCTGGGTAAGTCCTTTTGTTTCAAGAGTGTACACAATATGTGCAAGTGATGTAAATCGTTTTTTTTTTTTTTTTTTTTGTACGTTAAGACTAACCTAAGTACCCACGGGGGATTTGAACCGGTGACCTATCGCAAGGAGTGCCTTAACAGCGCACCCATTCACCATCAATCCAAAGCCCCGTGGGCAAGTGATGTAAATCGTTATATCTATATAGATTAATGCTTTAAAATAACTTATTGATTTCAATACAAGAGTAAATGAATCAAATTATAACTATCAAACTTGTAACCTCAAGGAAATTAACTTATTCAAACATCAAAACTCATTCTTAATCAAAAGCAAAATTCAATCTTAATCGAAAGTTCTAAATGCAATTACATCAATCGAGTGCACCATAGCAATAACAGAGCTCTTTCAACTAAATCTAGACTTGTGCATAAAAGTGATAAACCTGATTTAATAAATAACACTCTAGCTTTCAATTAACGATAAATGATTCTTCTCCAATAATTAAATCCGTTTGCGACATAAGTAAATGAAATCAATCAACAAAAATAAAAATTAATGCAATGAATACACAAACTCAACACTAATGAAAGGAAATCAATCTTAAATCTATAAAACAGAGTAATTACACTTGCAGTAAAGGAAAGGTAAACTATAAAAGAGGGAACAACAGTGAAATCCACCAGTGACTCCCCAAGCCACCAGTGATTACTACTTGATTACTTCAAAATCTCATAAATGAACAACAACATGAATTATATATTATTCGTCAAATCCAAATGTCATTTTAGCACGATATTCTTTAGAATAACACTATATATATTAAAATTACAACTGAAGTAAAAAGGTGAAAAATTAAGTCCCCTATTCTATTCATATTTCCCCTCTTATAGTCAAAGAGGAAAAGAGATAACTGTGATTCCTCGGGATTACGAGATCCTGAGGAATTCACAACTAAATGTTATTATCAGACATTCTTCTATCTTACGTTGATCCTCCTGATTCGCTTCTCAATTTGACTACATAAGATGCGCGATCTTTTCTTTGTTTAGCCTTTGTTGTTCAATAGTTTGAATAGAAGTTGTTCCATTTGCCAATTTATGATATAAAGCAACAAATGTTAGTTTTGACAATCAAATCACATCAAAAGTAGTTTCATTAACTTTCTATCAAAATCTCATCAAAACCTTATTACATCATGGCATAAATGCATAAAAAGGAGGAAAAAGGTAGTGTAATCGAGAGTAAATTTATACCTATTGCATGGCCCAACGTACTCCCCAACATACCTTGTTTCACGTCCTCATGAACATAAATAGGTATTATGTAATGTAGTTAAAGAGTAAGGAGGAAATACTTTTTCTTTATCTAACCTAAAATCATGCTTTTGTATTAAATCTGCAAAGGCTATCCCTTCATGACCTTTAGGCAACTCATAATCAGAACAATATCCTTCAGCTGGGTACCAAATAATAGGACTCCTAAATCGACATCCTAGCCAATATGGTCTTCCCTCAAGATAATATTGCTATAAGTGACAAAACGGCCCGCGACAACTTTAAAATTCCTGTAGCCAAATGGTTCTCTATTCCTAACACTATTGGTTCAGACTTTCCATCTTTGTTTGGATAAAAGCAAGGATATTTCCTAAATGGATAATAAATATGCCCCTCTCATTTGCACAATTTCTTTATTTATGGGCACCAGAATCTTAGTTACACCCTCCTGTGCCATGAGCCTTTGTGTCTAACAAAAAGTTGTGAGGGGTGTGTAGGTTCACTACTTACCCACAAATCTAGTTCATGTTCTTTTCATTGAAAGTCATTATAAGCCTTAGACCACTTGAGTTAGTTTGCTGCAAAAGAAATAAAGGCCTGGAACTAAATATCCCTTACAAAAGTGCTAGGATTATTATCCACCTCCCATTCTAATACAAAATTTTGCAAATAAAATTCACAGAGAAGTTGTTGGACTTTTATCCCATTCTTGTTACAGCAATTTATGAATTCATCCATTTTCTTCAATTCAACTTACTTTCTGGCCTTAACAGCTTTAATTTTCAATAATAAATATCTTTCTAATAAAAACAGAGCATAATTTGTAGTAGGAAACCTGCAAGATAAGACATTAGAGTATAAAGAGAAAATAACATCGATCTGGCCCATGACCTTATCTAGCTTGGCTTTTACTTTCCTCTACCTTTCTTCCTCTTGCCTGAGCTTATCAAAAATTTCATTCTCAGTTATGATCAATTGTCTCCATTGCTTCTACAACTCCTCATAGTTTTGTAGAGGAACTATCTCCTTTTGACATTGTGCTAAAGCAAGCTAGGCTTGTGCGAGCTCCTCTTGAAACTCTAAAAAAATATGATCACTGCATGATGGAATGTTATTGATTATTTCTTTTGTCTAGGTGCTTTTGTTGTAAGAGGGTAAACTCTTGGTTTGAG
This sequence comes from Pinus taeda, assembly GCA_000404065.3. Taxonomy (NCBI): domain Eukaryota; kingdom Viridiplantae; phylum Streptophyta; class Pinopsida; order Pinales; family Pinaceae; genus Pinus; species Pinus taeda. The sequence continues at coordinate 374,358 of APFE031456731.1, forward strand.
TAGACCTATCTATCAACTTTATGTGAAAGCTTGTTTGTGTGGTGACCATCTGAATAGAAAAGGATTTGGTATGAGTTCCTATTGCCTTACCTTCACATATTTCTATTTTTGTGGCCACAATGATTAACTTAGGAATAATGCTATCAGCTTTCCTATTTGTAGTTTCTTTTAATTTCTGACAGAGCCACTTAACTATCTTTTGAAGCTTCTAGTATTTCTTTCTCAGCTTCCTTAAATTTATTTTAGCTACCTACTTCTTACGAGAAGCATCTTTTGTAAGAACATGTTTAACAATAGGCTTTGTATCAAAGGGTTTTTGGTGCTCGTCTTGGCTATCTTCCAATATAACCGTATCACGTGACTCATTATCCAATTCATGAATTATTGTTGTGTCCACTTCCTCTTCCCGGTGTGTAGCTTCTGGGCAAGGAAAAATTTATCTGTGACCAGAATATTCTGAGGATTGAGCTTTATTCAGATTCTAGTCAAGTGATCCTCCAAGTTGTATACATGCATTCAAATTTGCAAAAACCTAGGCCATCCCTTCCTCAAATTCCTGTAAGAAATGATCTTGGGGGCTCATAGGTGGTGTTTGAGAAATCCCAGCTTCATTTATTTGTTCATCATAATTTTGAAAAGAATGTTGTGTTTCCCCTTATTTTGGGTTAGAATTATATTCTTCCTCAACTTCTTATTCAGAATTAGGTTCTTCCTCCTATTCTGGTTCATAATTGGGTTCCTTTTCCTATTCAGGTTCAGAGTTGGGTTGATCCTCCTGTTTGTGTTTAGAATTAAGCTCTTCCTCTTGTTCTGCTTCAGAATTACCTTCTTCCTCTGGTTCTGGTTCAGAGTCTTGTATAGTAATTGGACTAGATGATTCTAGCAGTCGTTCGGTGCTACCCTAAGGATCTACGAAACTCCTATGAAGTGGGTTTAGCCTTAGTAAATGCCTGCGCTTATGGGGTCCTATTACTGTATGAGCAGTTTGTTTCCTCTTTGGAACAGTGTTCTACTATTCAATTTCCACGGTTGTAGGGGTTTGAGCTACAAGGTTTGTCCCTATATCTAGCAGCCCTATAAAATTATCCCAAATTAAATTTTGTTGGGCAAGACTGTGACTAAAAATCAGTCTGATCAAACCATGATGACTAACTACAGTCTCAGGATGTCTAGCACATCTTATTCTATTAGTTGTGTCATGCAGTAATGAATTTAAGAAAAATGGTAAATTGAGAGTAAGCTTCTACTTTAAAATGTCTAAGAGTTTAAGTTGTCATGGTTTTACTACATCTCGTCGACCATCACAGGTGATGTACTTCAAGATAACACTTGCCAATTTGCACCATGGTTCTCCGAGAGAGGATGGTTGAATGCCCTTTCCTTTTTCTGTTAATTCTTCACTTGCGTCTCTGAAAATATACACCACATCATGCAACGTTATGTTATTTTTAGGCCACACTTCTCCTTCAGTTGGCAGCCCAGAAACTTTAGCTACCACAACCTCTGATATTGTTATTCTTACACCTTTTACTGTGGATTGCCCATCTTGTAAGTGTTGTAAAAACTCTGTAGTGATTTCCTCTCTAGGGGCTTGAATTCTAGTGAAATATTATATGCATCTTGCATGCACCAGAATTTCCCTAGCTCTAGTAGAAATGTCCAACAATAAGGGTTCTCGACAAAATGATTTTCCACTCATAATGCTCGGATTCTTCTAATTTTCGCCCTACAATTTCAAAGATTAAGACATTAGAAAAACACGACAGAGAACAACAATTGGTTTGGTAAAAATGGAAGAGCAAGTAGACATAACAATTAAATTCACTAATGTCAAGTGAAATGTCCATGATAATTAATAATATTAATTCTCAAACTATCATATTGCCACATGTCATTTGATAATGAGATATCATAACAACATACCAAGTTCAATAAGCGACATCAATATAGCACATGCAAAGGCAAAATGGGAATCCTTCCCCCTCCATAAAAAGTGAGGTCAGCTATGACTGAGTAGATAGGGAAAGTGTTGTTCTGACGGCAAGACAAGGGAATGAATAGTATGACAGTAAGTGAAGGAGAGTATGCATATCAATGATAGGATGGAAAGAGGTATGGTTATAATGAGAGCGGAGTGTGTAAATATAGTTATGAATAAGAGATAGGATGCTTTGGATTAATGATAAGTTATGTGGAAAAGAAAATGACAACAATATGCCAAAAAGTTGCTTTGGTGACGGTATTCTAGTCGAGGATGATACGATTGATCGAAAAGAATTATCTCATGCATAAAGGATTTAAATAAGGGAAAATTAAGGAAATTATTTCTGTGATAAAATAAAGAATAAGAAGAGGGTATCATAGTAATAATTGACGATAAGATACAACTTCAATACCATAAGTAGAGCCCCTGCTACCAGCAGGTGTCCATAGCCCTGACAGGGTTGGATTTTAATCCATATGAGCTAGGATCCTTAATTTATAAATATAGAGTTCCAATGTTGTTCTACAAAAGAGATCAGTGTGTTGGCACAGTAACTAGATAACCACACTGCCATCCACTAGGATGTAGAAAAAGTGATCAGGTCGGTTGGTGATGAGACCTCCTGTTCCAAGGATATTTTGGCTATCCAATGGATCATAACCCTGGTGTGGTGGCCATAATGGGAATGTCACCTTGCTACAGCCTTATGAACATGGTAGGTTGGCTCGTAATGAAACCCCCTATCCTCCATCTGAAAAGAAAATTTTTCTATTATTACACATTTTTGTGATAAATAGAGGGAGGCTCAATACTCCTTAAGAGCAGGGATGGTGGAAGAAGTTGAACATGTTAATAGAAAAAAAGTATACCCATAGTCTTATTTGTTATAGATAGATAATATTATAACCAGGAAGGGTGGAACCTGCATGGTATTTAAGATGATCAATTTGTATCATGTACAACAGAAAACAATGCAGTAAAGTGGTATATAAATAAGTGTGTCCCTTTTCTTGAAAAAGAATCTATCATCAAAATGTTGTCCTGTTAAAGATCATAACGTTAATGATATTATCTCCCTTCAATAGAATCCATAAATTCTTTGTCGTCATAAAAGTAGTGTACTCCATGCCATGAAAAGAAAACAAGAGGACAGACAAAAGTAAAATGGGGTTGAGATAAGTGAAGAGAAATCACACAAAAGAAAAAAAGTTGTTGTTTAATTGGGTTGGATCGCCGCTATTCAAAACATTGAACAACAGTTGTTCAATTAAATGAACAACAACACAATGCAAAAAGAAAAGAAGTGTTATTCAATAGACTGAGCAACAAGTGTTCAATAGATTGAACAACACTTGTTCAATTAAACAAACATCAAAATAATGCAAAAAATGAAAGGAGTGTGGTTCAATAGATTGAAGAGTAGTTGTTCAATAGATTGAAAAATAGTTGTTCAATATATTGAATAGCATTTGTTCAATTAAACGAGTAACAAAACAACGCAAAAAGTAAAGAAGTGTTGTTCAATAGATTGAATAATAGCTTTTCAATAGGTTGAACAAAAATTGTTCAATAGGTTCAATAGAAGTTGTTCAATAGATTGAACAACATCTCTTCAATTAACTGAACAACAAAACAATGAAAAAAATAAGTGTTGTTCAATAGATTGAATGACAGTTGTTTACTAAATTGAATAGCAACTATTCAATAAATTGGAGAACAAAACAATGGAAAGAAAGAAAGTGTTGTTCAATAGATTTGAAAGGAAGTTGTTCTCTAAATTGAATAGTAGCTGTTCAATAAATTGAATAGCAAAACAATGAAATAGAAAGAAAATGTTGTTCAATAGATAGAACAAAAGTTGTTCAATTAAATGAACAACAAAACAACAAAAAGTAAGAAATTGTTGTTCAATAGATTGAACAGCATGTGTTCAATAAATTGAAGAGCAAAACCACAAAAAACAAGAAAGTGTTGTTCAATAGATTGAACATCAAAACAACGAAAAGGAAGAAACGGTTGCTCAGTATATTGAACATCAAAACAAGTAGAGAAAAAGAAAAGAAAATCAAATCAACAATCATATTTGCATATTTTACAGAGAAGAAATAAAATTGATAAAGAGGAAGCTGCCAAAGGATTGCCTTCTGTAGCTAAAACTTCCATGGTGGTGTCCTCAAGTATCTGCTGATAGAAGGATTCTTTGGTAGAGGCACACCCAATGCCCATTTTCTTTAAAAGAAGAACCAGAGCCATCGATGGTGGCTAGCATAAGAGTGACATTATCGTGCACTTGCTTTATTTCATATGGGTCTAACCATCTAGTCTGCAATTTGCAAGGGAAGTCCTAAAACTTAGAATCGTAAAGAAGTGCCCAATCGCCCTCATGAAATGTTTTTCTCTTAATCAGGGCATCATGCCATTCGATTCTTTGTTTTTTAATAATTGTCATATGCTGTAGAGCCAATAGCCAAATTTAATCTAATTGGTTCATCTGATGTAACCTATTAAAATGGGCTTCATTTAAATCTACTCCTACTTTCTGGGCTGTCTTTAGTGTTTGTATCTCAAATTCTATGGGAAAAAAGGGTTCCTTACCAAATACCAGTTGATACACCGAGTATCGAGTAGTGCTTCTCCAAGTCATGCAATACACCCACAAGGCCTATGGCAGTCGAGTAGTCCAGTCTCGTCGATGTGATGAGAAAGTCTTTGTTAGAATAGCTTTGATAACTTTGTTCGTGCTTTCCGCCTGCCCATTCGTGTGTGGGTGATAGAGAGAAGTAATTATGTGTGTGATGTGATGATTCTTCACTGTAGCAACGATCTTCTGACCCATGAATTATGGCCCCTCTGTCAGTAATTACTTCTTTGGGTAATCCATACCGCACAAAATTTTCGAAAAGAAAATTAATAACATTTTCCTTTGTTCCTCTTCGTAATGCTACTGCTTCCACCCACTTAGTTACGTAATCTATTTTGACCAATATATACTTTTTCTGGTTGGATGGTGGTTTCAATAGCCCAACTAGATCTAGTGCCCAATGCTCAAATGGTTCTATCACTAGTTCTGTATGTAGGAGCATTTCATTAGATTGGCCAGGGTGGCCCATCCTTTGGCAACTATAGCATGCATGGACAAATTTGTTAGCATATTCAAGAATAGTGGGCTAGTAGTAGCCCATATATAGAATTTTATGTCCAGTTCTGCGATATGCAAAATGTCCACTACAAGGTCCATCATGGTAGGATTTTAGGATATCATAAATTTCATCCTCCCTGATACACCTACGAATGTGCATATCAGCTGCAGCATGGAAAAGGTATCCTCCAATCTAGGAGAAACGAGTGCTATGTTGCACAATCAATTTCCTTTCTCTAGATGTCATGTGTTTGGGCAATTTTCCCACTACTAAGTAATTCTCTATGTCTGCATACCATGGAATTTTTACGGCCACAGCAAAAGAATTTTCATCCAGGAAATAATCCTCTACCACCATTGTATTGTCCGTTCTTGGCACCCAAGAGAGGAATTCTACCATGAGGTCATCCTTCCTTGGTCAATCCCTTATAGTTATGTCAAATTCCTGCAAAAGTAGTAACCAACGAGTAACTCTTCCATTTGTAACAGGTTTATTGGCTAAATATTTAATAGCAGAGTCATAAGTATACAGAAATATAGGGTATCCAGTTATATAATGTCTAAATTTGTTGATAGCATAAATAAGAGATAGAAACTCCTTTTCTATTACTATGTAATTCAACTCAGCAAGAGTTAAGTTTATTCTGATGTAATATATAGTGTAGGGTTTCTTGTCTTCTTTTTGGCCAAGAACAACTTCAATAGTTGTATCTGATGCATCTGATGAATTTTGGAAAGGTATATCCCAATTCGGGCCCCATAATACTCGTGTTGTCGATACTAACCATTTCATATCTATAAATGCAGTGTCAGATCTATGAGTCCATATAAAATCAACATTCCTTGTCAAGGCATATAGAGATGCAGCTATTTGCAATTTTTTTTTATATAAATCTACAATAATATCCAACAAATCCCAAAAAACTACGTACCTCTATTTGCATGCAAGGAGTAGCTAATAAAAGGATTACTTGTATCTTTGTTGTGTCTACTTGAATTTGAGCAGCTGAAATATAATGACGCAGAATCAGGCATTTTGTCATCATCATATGACACTTCTCACGACTTTAGCATAACCTAGTAGTAATACAATGTTCTAGTAATTTCTCCAATGTTTGTAATGCCTAATCAAAGTCATCTCCATAGGGTGTGAAGCCATCCATGTACACCTACAATCCTTCATTTATCAAGTGTGAAAAAATATTGAGTATGGCTCTTTAGAATGTATAAGGTGCATTGCACAATTTGAAAGGCAATACCCTGTAACCAAATGTTCCCCAGGGGTAGGTGAAGGTAGTTTTATCCTGGTCTTCAGGGGCAATTTAGATTTGGTTGTAGCCATTGAAGCCATCCAAGAAAGAGAAGATTTTTTTTCCTACTAGTGTATTTAGGACGTAGTCGATAAGTGGAAGGGGAAAATGGTCTTTCTGTGTTGCTTTGTTGAGTTCTTTGTAGTCAATGCATATCCGCCATTTTCCATTCTTTTAAGGGACAACTATTGATGGAGAAACCCATTTATTGTCTGATATAAGAGAACTAAATTTCACATATAACAATTTTTGAAGCTCTTCTTTCACAATATCCTTTAGATGAGCATTTAATATACGTTGTGGCTGTCGAATGGGTCATGCATAATTGAGGGTCAATCCCTTTCATGACTAGGTAGTCTCATGGAAAAGCTACTTTATATTTCCTAAGGACTTAAATAAGTTTCCTTTGCTAGTCATTACTTAGATTACTATTAAGGTTTAGGATTTTCCCTTGCTCGATTTCAATATTCTTGCTATTATAAACAATGGTTGTTGGTGTCGATTGGTCATTAATGTCTCTCAAGGAATCTTCTTCAATCTTGTTGTGAAGGACTACTTCAATCATGTGACATCTTAAATTAGAAACTGCACCAAGGTGATTGATAAAGGTGTTAGTACCAACATCTTCTATTTGGTTTTTGAAATCAAGTGCATCTGCCATAGTCAATGGTGAATGCATATTTTATTTTAAATATGATGTTGATTGTTTCGTATTTTTTACAATGGTTAGGCTTGGCTAAGCAGGAAGGAATAAATATAGATTCTTTACATAATTCCCTCTGGTTATGGTCATACTACTTGTTCGACAGCTTATATAAGCATCAATTGTTGCTAGCTGAGGCCTTCCCAGTATTAAGGGATGTCCATCTAGCAAATTTCTGGGGTTAATAATAAAAAAATCTTCAGGATATTCCCAAGAGTCCACAGAAACCATCACATCTTGTAATGTTCCTTCTGGCCTAATTACTGAACGGTCAGCTAGTTCTAGCAAGGTAGTGGTCGGTTCTAATGCTGTGATGCCAAGGACTTCGCAAGTTTCTGTTGTAAGAGTGTTAATGGTTGGCCCTAAGTGAACTAAAATAATGGGAAAAGAACAACCATTTATTTGTACTATGACAATGGGATTTCCTGGGCCTTCATATTTTACAGGCGTCTCTTTTCTTAGTAATAAATCATACAAAGTTCTCATGACATGGAGAGTTGGTGTTATTTTTGTTTTCCTCACTGACTTCTTTGGACACAATTCTTTAATGGTTTTAGCATATATTGGAATGTCTTGAATGGCCTGGAGGTCTGGTATTTTTATACAGAGATTTTGAGTTCACCTAGAAGATCAAAGTCAAGATATTCAATTGGTCGAGGTATTATCAATCTTTTTGGGAATGGGGGAGAAGTAATTACAATTTTCTTGATATCTCCTTCTTGTTTTATTTGTTGGTCATCTACAATCAAAGGCTTATTCAGATACGTTTCTTTAACTTCAAGTTCCAAATTTTTGTCCTCATCTAGAGCAATTACGCGTCCATATCTTAACTTAAGTTCATTACATTCTCACATCTCAACTTCAAGGTCTAGACTATCAATAATTTGGACTGACTAGATTGGTTTGTTGTTAGGATTTGGGTTGGGTTGAGTTGCGAGTTGTGGTCATATATTTGGTTGAGGATTTTGTTGCAACGTGTAAGGTGCTAGTAAGGTTGGTTAAGGTAGAGGAATTGTTCCCATAGGCTAGTTTGCAGACCATTGCCAATTTGGTTGCTATTTTTGATTTTTTGAGGTAGAAGGAGACCAATGAGAGGAATAGGGGTTGTTCTGCTAGAATGGTGGAGAGTAAAAGCGATTTGGCCAATTATTATTTGCATTTGATTGGTTAGACCATGGTGCCATAGAAAATTCTTGAGGTGGCCAAGTAGAGAAAGGTGGTTGGTTCTACCATGTTGCTCGTGAATACTACTGAGAATTAAATTGCGAAGAAGGAAATAACAAATATGGTTCTTTAGGCATACCTGTCGGACGTGTTTTCCATTGACGACACTGGTTCATCAGATATACTGGTTCCACTTCCTCTTCAACTTCCTTGAAGACTACTTTTAATCCAGGAAGTGATGGGAAGCTTGCCGTAGTGTGATCCTTAGTGAAAATGGCACATGCTTGTATCATATCTAGCAGCCATTCTCTATGATTATGTTTCTTTCTACAGCATGGAAAAAAAATAGCGGGATTCTGTTATGCTTCGGCTTGCCTTTATTTGTCTTGCATGATATCAAATTATCTTGTTAGGGTCCCTAGGATGTGTCAGTCTTGAAATCTTCCAATAGATTTCTAATTTCGACTCGTGTAATGCTTCCTCCTGAGGCACTGTTGTCTCTGGTGATTGCATCACCTCCAGTTGGTTTCAGCCTTGTACTACCTCTAGAACACCTGACGCACAACTGTATAATATTTTTATAATCCTCTTGATAACTATCACACTTCCCCATTAAATTTAATGTTTCTACCCATTGTTCTTTCATACCTTTGATCATCGTAGTTTTAAGAACCTCGGGAGGCAAATTTGGATAAGGAGATCTTTGCAGATTATATTGAAAATGTTCTACATATTCTTCAAGAGTCTCATTAATCTTAGCTACCATTTGAAGATTTCATCCTTCAGTTCTATAGTTCAACAATAATCTTGGTATTTTTTTACAAAGGTTGTTTTCATTTGGTCCTAGTCATTAATGGTACCTCCACCAAGCCCCATAAACCAACGTAAAAATGCTCCCTTTAGAGTAGAGGGTAACAATTTTAGCTTCTAGGGGTCGGTAGTGTAATCATATTCCCTACATAAAACATCGAATTCAAAAAAGAATGCATCGGGATCCTCTAAAGTTAGCCCTTGGAAGGAAGGAATATTTTGTAATGGAATAGCTTACATGGGAACATTGACAGCTGTATCAACAATAGGGTATTGTAATGTAGGGGTCTGAGGTTTTCACAGATTATTGGCCATTTTGGTCAAAGATATGCCAATATTCTTCAGGGATTTTTGGATCTGGAGCTCTGTTTCTGGGGGGCTAGAAGAGACCTTTAAAATGATTTTAACAACACTACCTTAGTCCGTAATACTAGGCTTCCTCTATTCAACTACTATTTCAGGATATTTGGGTTCTGATGAATTAGTGTGTTCAGCACTATCTGTTTCTCCTTCTCCCTCATGGAGGTTGCAAGAATTCCCTTTTTGTAAAGGGCTAAACTGCAAATTTTCAGTGTGATGAAAACTCTGTTCAAACCCCTTAGTCTTGTTGTGAATCTCAACGTCATTTGTAGATGGTGATCCTGCGGCCTGAAGGGTTATAGTAGGATTTCATCTAGAAACGATTCGAGGTCCTACTGATGATTGAGATTCAACTTTCCTTATGATTTCGTTGATGAAGATTGATCATCCAAGGGGCATCGATCCCTTAGATTTTTCAGATCTAGGTGGAGGAATTAAATATTTTGCTACTCTTTTCTTCTTAGTCATTCACTCAGAAATCCAAACATTTTATTTCTACTTTAGTTCCTACGCAATTTTTCTAAAAAACAGGCGAGGGAGAAAGCACTTTACTTACTCACGCACAGGTTCTTACCTTCCATTTTTAGTACCCAGTTCTTTTGTAGCACACAAACATAAAACACACATCACCTTCTGTGAAATGGGAACACTCTCCCCAGCAACAGTCCCAAAATGTTGGGCACAAATAGGTGTCTTTTAGAACTCTTAAACGCCTCACATTAATTATCAACCTGGATAGGTCTTTTTGTTTCAAGAGTGTACACAATACTTGCAAGTGATGTAAATCATTATATCTATAGAGAGTAATGCTTTAAAATAACTTATTGATTTCAATGCAAGAGTAAATAGATCAAATCATAACTGTCAAACTTGTAACTTCAAGGAAATTAACTTATTCAAACATCAAAACTCAATCTTAATCAAAACCAAAATTTAATCTTAATCGAAAGTTCTAACTACAATTACATCAACTGAGTGCACCATATTGATAACAGAGCTCTTTCAGCTAAATCTAGACTTATGCATAAAAGTGATAAACTCGATTTAATAAATAACACTCTGGCTTTCAATTTACAAGAAATCATTCTCATCTAGTAATTAAATCAATCTGTGACGTAACTAAATGAAACCAATCAACAAAAATAGGAATTAATGCAATGAATACACAAACTCAACACTAGTTAAAGAAAATCAATCGTAAATCTATAAAACAGAGTAATTACACTTGCAGTAATAGAAAGGTAAACTATAATGCAAGGAACAATAGCAAAATCTACTAGTGACTTGGCCCAAGCCGTTAGGGATTACTGCTTGATTACTTCAGAATCTCATTAATGAGTAGCATTGCAAATTATATATTATTCATCAAATGCAAATGTCATTACAACAAGATGTCATTCAGAATAATACTCTGTATATTAAAATTACAACTGAAGTAAAAAGGTGAAAATTTAAGTTCCTTATTCTATTCGTCTTCCCCCTCTTATTGCCAAACAGGAAAAGAGATAAATGTGATTCTTGAGGAATTCACAACTAAATGATGTTATCAAACAGTTTTCTATCTTGCGTTGATCCTCCTGATGCACTTCTCTATTTGACCATAGAAGATGCAGGTTGTTTTCTTTGTTTAGCCTTTTTTGTTTAATAGTTTGAAAAACATTTGTTCCATTCGGCAATTTCTACATAAAAAGCAACAAAAGTTAATTTTGACAGTCAAATCACATCAAAATAAGTTTCATTAACTTTCTATCGAAATCTCATCAAAACCTTATTACATCATGGCACAAATGCATAAAAAGCAGGAAAAAGGTAATGTAATTGAGAGTGAATTTATACCTATTGCATGGCGCAACACGTGGCAAGGAAAAATGGACTGATACCCTGTGAAATTTGTGTAGTAATGAAATAGGTATGTGTAGAGTAAAACACAAAGTAAAATGCTCTATAAGCTGGTAGTTTTGATTAGAAGAAAGGTAGAACTAACATGTATAGAGAGACTATAAAACAAGTGGCTCAAATTAGAGTAGGGTAGGAGAACACCCACTTTGATACCATGTTAATCTCACATGGAATGTAAACAACTAATCTGGAATATAAGAATTATATTGAATATGTTATTGAAATGACATATATTTACAGTACATCATGTGACCCTTGGATCCATATTCCAAGTGGTCTCTTCAACTCTGGTGGCTATAAACATTCCACACCAATCCATAGAGGATAAGGTGTCAAATAGTAGCAGTCATCAAAAGGTCTCCAAGTCATCTTCTTTAGAAGGCAAGTTTACCTAAAGAAGTCTCCAAGTATAGTGAATGAAGGAAAGTATCTCCAAATTCTATCTTCCTCCTCCCACATGTGAAATTACAGAGGTACGAATTGTAGGTCTATGGAAAGCAATTGAAATTTCAAGCTAGCTCACAAGTGTAGTCTAAGATAGCAGGTTGACTTGTGTTGACTTAGGCAAGAAGGAAAATAAGATATTATGAGCTAGTCTTGGAGAGGAAAATAGGTCAAGGGTCTTGGTAATATTCAATTGAAGTCTCTATAAGGAGAAGAATTTGGTTTGGATTTCGTCACAAGTTGGAGAGGTTTTGGCCCTCACTAATCACCTACATTTTGTGTCTCTTATCTCTTTATTTTTATGATTTAGTAGTTTTTTGATGAAGAATAACACTATAATAATCTAACTAAAGAGAATACCCTAATATGAACAAGTAAAAAGAATTGACGAGTTATCATTATAGAGAAATATGCTAATTTATTCCATACAGTACTCTACATTCTATCATAGATAAGGTGACAAATCAATCAAAGGGCATCTCATCAAGGAACACATAAGAACTCAAGGATAAAATCTCAAATGATATCAATGAATAATTCAAGAACTGCAAAGAAATGTCAACACCCTAGATTGAAGAACAAGTCTACTCGAGAAGAAGTCTTGGTATTCTCAAATGACCACAAAGGCCCTACTCAAATGGAAGTGACCTATAGATCAAAGCTACCTAAAGGATATTCAACCAAGAGAAGTAACATCAAAGGAAATGTGATCATCTTCAAAAGGTTCTAGGGAAATCCCCCTCTCATTGAAGAAAGTTCCTTGCCATTGAATAATATTGTTATGAAACCAGCTCAAGAAAAGATAGAAAAGATAGATCAACATCTTAGAATTGAGCCTCTTCAAGGGGGCAACCTCCTTTACATTACATAAATGAACAATTCTTCGATGATACAAATGACAAAACCTCCTTTCTATATATAGGAGTCTAAGGAGTCACAATATAACCCGGCCGACCTAACAATAATAATATAGAGCCACAAAAATAACAATAGAGGGATTCTACGGGGCACAGTAATAACAATATGGGGGCAATAGGGGCATAAGAATATTAATAAGGGGTACAACTACCATAGTAATGGGGTAATCACTAGTATTATAGGGACCCAACATGCCCCTCTCCTTCAAAAAAAGTGTTGTCCTCAACACTTAAGTAGCTCTGGATACTTCTATATAAAATTTTCATCCTCCCATGTGGAATATTCTGCAGTTAAGTTCTTCCACTTGATAAGATACTCCGAAACTGATCGATTTCATAGCTGTCGAGATCTTGTTTCTGTGACTGCTTCTGGTTCCAATATAATTTTTCCTTCCTCGTCAAGTTCTGTCAATATTGTTTGAACTGGGAGCTTGTCGCCTATAACCTTCTTTAAACATGAAACATGGAAAACTGGGTGTAATCGAGAAGTTGCAAGAAGCTCCAATTTGTATGCCATAGTACCGATCTTTTGCAACACCTTGTATGGACCATAGTACTTTGGTGATAATTTATTATCCTTCTTAGCTTTCTTGAGGGACATTTTCTTATATGGTTGTAGTCGTAGGAATACCCAATCACCTACATCAAAACTTCCTTTTCTACGATGTTGATCTGCCTGTTGTTTCATTATATTCTGTGCCAACACGAGGTTATCCTTTAAGAGTTGGAGGACTTGTTGTTCATGTTCGATGTGATGTTCCACTACCTGAACCTTAGAATTGTCTCTTAAATATGATGTGATGGATGGTGGCCGATACCCATAAAGTGCCATAAATGGGGTCATTTTTGTTGTTGTATGGAAGGAAGTGTTATACCACCATTCAGCTAGAGGCAACCATTTGACCCATTGTGTTTGTTTATCGGATACAAAGCAACGAAGATATCCTTCCAAACATTTGTTTACTATCTCAGTTTTCCCATCAGATTGAGGATGATAAGACGAGCTATGAGCTAACTGAGTACCAAGACAAGAAAATAATTTTGTCCAAAAATTTCCAGTGAAAATGGGATCTCTGTCACTTACAATAATCTTTGGATTTCCATGTAGCTTTTGAATTGTTTCCATAAATGCAGTAGAAATTGTACTGGCTTTAAATGGATGTGATATGCACAAAAGTGTGCATACTTGGTAAGTCTGTCAACTACCACCATGATGACACTCTTTCCCTCAGACTTGGGTAAACCTGTGATAAAATCCATTGAAACCTCCTCCCAACGTTGGCTTTGAATGGATTAAGGTTGTAATAGACCCGGTGTCTTAATTGTTTCAACTTTATTTTGTTGGCAAACCAAACATTCCGCCACAAACTTTTGAATATCTGATTTAAGGTCCTCCCAAAAAAATTCCTTCTTAACCCTGTGGTAAGTTTTTAAAAATCCCGAATGCCCTCCTAAGGGAGAAGTATGCAATTCCATAAGAATGTTTTGTTTTAGCTGGGAATTCTTACAGAGGTATAAGCGATCTTTGTACCATAACGAATCATTTTTCCAACTAAATGTAGCCGACGTACTAGAATCTTGTTGTAACTTTCGAATAAGTTCCCACACTTCTTCGTCATTCTTCCATTCCTCCCTTGATTCATTTATCCAATCTGGTTGGATAATAGAAATGGCACACAAAAATGCTTCCACATCCTCATCCTTTCTTGAGAGTGCATCTGCCACCACATTTTGCTTCCCTTTTTTGTAGATGATTTCAAAGTCATAACCCAACATCTTTGTGACCCACTTTTGTTGCTCTTCAGAGGATAATCTTTGTTCTAAAAAGTATTTTAAGGCTATCATGATCCGTTTTTACCTTGAAGTGTCTTCCCATTAGGTAGGGTCGCCATTTCTTAAGTGCAGGTAGTATTGCCAACATTTCCTTCTCATAAATAGCTTTGTGTAAAAACTTTCCCTTGATTGGACGACTTTCAAAAGCAATGGGTCTTTCATCTTGCATTAGAACAACACCCATTCCATTTCCTGAAGCATCACTTTCCACAATAAAGGTTTTTGTGAAGTCCGGTGTAGCTAAGACCGGTGCTTGGCACATTGCCTCTTTAAGATGTTCAAAGGCCTTTGTTGCTTCCAGAGTCCATGAAAATGCATCTTTCTTCAATAATGTTGTTAGAGGTGCTGTTATTCTTCCATAATTCTTAACAAACTTGCGATAATACCCTGTCAACCCGAGAAATCCTCGCAGATGCTTTATGGATGTGGGGATTTTCCATTCCTTAATGGCTTTAATTTTGCTAGGGTCTACCTTAACTCCTTCATGAGATACAATATGACCCAGTATTCCACCTCTTGACTCCAAAGAAACATTTGGATCTTTTTGCATATAATTGTTTCTACTCCAATAGTTGTAGCACCCTGTCAACATGTTCAACATGATCCTTCCAAGACTTGCTGTAGATTAGTATATCATCAAAAAATACTAACACAAATTTTCTAAGGAATGGTTTGAAAATTGAATTCATCAAACCTTGAAATGTTGAAGGTGCCTTGGTAAGGCCAAAAGGCATGACCAAAAATTCATAATGACCCTCATGAGTTCTAAATGCTATTTTCGGAATGTCTTCAATCTTCATTCTGATTTGATGATATCTTGAACGAAGATCCAACTTGGTGAAGTAAATTGATCCATGCAATTCATCCAATAATTCATCAATGACAGGAATGGGGAACTTATCTTTAATAGTGATCTTGTTGAGCTCCCTATAATCCGGACACATCCGCCATGATCCATCCTTCTTGTGCACCAATACCACTGGAGCAGAGAAAGAACTTTGACTTGGTTGAATTATACCAGCCTCTAGCATTTCTGCAACCATACGTTCAATTTCACTCTTTTGGGCATAGGGATATCTGTACGGCCTGATGTTTGGAGGAACACTTCCTGGAATCAAATGAATAGCATGATCAAGATCACGCATAGGTGGGAGACCTTTAGGAGTCTCAAATACCTTGGAATGATTGTCCAGGACTTTTTGGAGATCTGGAGAAATAGATGATTCCGATGTGGAAACATCTAGCGAACATAATTGTGCAATTACACCTCTCTGTTCCTTTTTTAGAAGCTTTGTCATACCATTAGAGCTGATTA
>APFE031456733.1:4446-14674 GCA_000404065.3 Pinus taeda
CTGTGTAAAGCACGATTAGAAAGTAGTTAAAGATTAGTCTAAAAAGTACCCCAAAGCTGGCTGCAAGTTATTAGTATTCTGATCTCTAAAAGATAGACAATTCATAATAAAGAGACCATTCATATGTTGGTAGACAGATTTGAGAAATAAAACTAAAAATCAGCTATGAAAATAAAGTAAAGGCAGCAACTTTGAATCTTTCAACTGAAACTACCACTATATATAAAGCAAATACATAAACACACAAGCAATCCCGGGTTAAAAACCTGCAAAAGAACAATGCTGATCAGCTTAAAATAAAGGCTGGAAATGAAATACCATGAAAGTAAATTACGTTGTACATGTGTCAAGAAAAGGAAATGCTAAATGGAAATAAGGAAATGTTGAACATAAAATACTATACAAGGCTAACATGAATAGGGGCCCTCCATTCATATAACCCAAAGAAGACTCAAGGTATTGAAAACTTCAGAACAACACTGCTTCTATTACTCCATGTGCAGAAAATTACAGTCAAGAGTGCTAGAACAACACTATTAAAACAGAGTCTGGGAATGCACTAAAATTATAACAAGTTCATAAAACACAGCAACTAAAAAGTAACATAAGCGTACGCAGACGCAATTTTTTATAGGCATCTGAAAGATATCCTAATGCATACAGCTAAAACTGAAAAATAAACTAACTGTCATGCGTAATTAAGGTTCAATAACACGTCATAAGCCTGCGTGGATGAGCTGGAGGTTCTGGTCGTTATGGGCATTGAATCCAGAGTTAGATTATGTCCCCCACAACTCGCGTAACACGGACAAGTCACCGTTTGGACTGACATGACCCAACAGCTTACGCATCACCGTTAAGATGCCTTTGTTGACCGTAACTTGACCCTTGTTGACCGGAGGTACATATGACGTGGATGGCTAAACAAATAGCACAGGAACCTCGAGCACCTTGATTCCTAAGTGCCCATGTGGCTCATTTGGAAAAATGACACGTGGAACCTTGAGATTAACAAAAAGGCTGCGGGATCATCAGAGGGCTGCGGAATCAGCAGATGGCTGCGGAATCAGCAGATGGCTGCGGAATGCCTGTAAATATGTCAAAATCTAAACAAAACAGTCACACATTAGCAAAGCTCACTTGATCATGCTTAATGACATCTAATGTAATGATCTGGGTGGTTTTACATTGAAAATGAGGCAAAAGAGAGAGGTAAGTGATGAAAAACAGTAGGTAATAGTGGATGATGAGGTGTAAGTTAGAGGCTCTACACATAGTACAATTCTTGATACCAGTATGTCACCAAGAGTCGTCAAGTGGATGTTACTGAGTTGGTCTTTCCCAAAACTTCTAGGTCATAATGTTTTTCTTGTTAGGTTGTATCTAGCCTATTTTGTCTCACATGGGTATATGTGGAAAATGTATATTATTTGTAGATATGGTGTAAATGAAATTCCAAGTGTCATTAGTGGAATGTGAATAGTCCCTATGCAATGTAAAGAGTTATTTGTAAAGAAGTTGAAGAGTCATGAGGGTAGTCAAAGAGTCAAAGGGGAATGTAAAGGGTCACCCCACCCATTGTTATAAAGAGAACTTCATAACTCATAGAAGGGGCTTTTCGAAGCCAAGCTTTTGGCTAGGCTTAGGCTTAGAGGAGGTTTTGGAGTATTGTGACGAGCCTTGGCTTCTCCATAGCATAGAGTGAGTATACTTCTTTGGAGAAGTAGGTGTTCATGACTATAATGTTATACCATTGGGGCTAGTGGTTGTCAATGGTGTATGTATGGATGGAATTTTCATTTTATAATAATATAACTAAACCAACATGTTTTCATGCATATGTTGTTATTGTAGTTGGACTATTCTGGTTTCTTTAGCAATGTATGTTGTTTACCTTACGCATTTTCTTCTGAACTATTTTGTTTGTTGTATGAATCTTGTTGAATGCGTGTTGTTGGATTAACACGTCACTTTGTTTTGTGGACTATTCCACATTGTAGCTTGTGATGTCATTTCGCTTTTGTTCCTTTAAGGATGTGTACTATTACAACCTTCTAAGGGACGCACTTCCTTTTCCCCTCTATGTGTTAGAACCCCCATGCATCTCACTTGACTCGCTACAAGGTCACACACTGGCTTTCGACAAAAGCCATCATACTTATCTATGCGCTATACCGCGTTCAAGGCACTATATTACCACCCACTTGTTATTATTCTATTTGGGCACATCACTCCCAACATTTAGATCAATAATTTTAGGGCTCATCAAACCCTAATTTAGTTGTTACATGCCCTAGAGAAGTCAACTCATTGGATGCCTCCTTCTATGAAAGTTTCATGGCCTGAAGCCCTCCTGAAATGCCTCCTTAGGATGCCAGCATAGCCCAAGCCTTGAGACACTACGCTATAGAGCAGGCAGGCCCACTATGGCCTACGTTGTAGTGCACTTAGGCCTTCTTTATCCTACACTGGGGCAATATTGAGCAAAATTTTCATAGGGTTTTGGGAAGATTCCTTCATTCTAGATGATTCTAGAAGGTTTCCATCTCTTATCTCCTCCTATGAGCTCAAATTTGGATAGGCTAAAGATCAATTAACCTCTTAGCCTCTCATTCCTTTCTCCATGGATACTAACTCCAAGTTTGGAAAGCCATTCAATACCCTCATTTATGAAAAAACCACCTCCATTTCCCTATAAATTGAGCACTCATCATAGTGATCAAGGGGCTAGAATCTGAAGTTTGCAAGGAAATTATGTTGGTTTGAGGATTGAGTTTATGTTAAGAAATGTTATGTTGTTGGAGTTGTGTACTTTTGATGTGGCAAGGGTTGAAATGAAGCTGGAGGAGTGGCATAGGATCAAACTGTATTAGGTGATACTCTTCCTTCTACAGTAATAAAGAGCTCATTCCTTTTCTCATATGATTATTCATATATGTGATGATTATGTGTTTGAATGTCTTCAATTCCATTGTTGTATAGTAGATAGATCATGTATGCTTTGATCGTTTCTTGTTTCTATTTTTCTTGATGCAAGTACCTTTTGGGCAGATTTAGTTCAAGTGGGAGCGACGAGAGCGATTCAAAAGAGATATATAAAGAGAAATACTACAAGTAAGTTTCTCCATCTCATCTATCCTCTGTAATAAAAGGTTAAACTACTTTGTTTCTATTGTTCTAGGTGTAGTCACCCACCTAGGAAAAATGTGTTTATCTATAGATGCAAATTCCATGTAAAAAAATGGCAACCATACTGAGGAAAATGGGAAAAGGGATAAATCACTTTATGGTAGCAAGTCGCTCTTGAATATGACACTTTCACTTCATCTCTGTGACTATTTGGGTTGGGTTACCTGCTTGATGGTTATCATACCTATGGTCTATCACACCATCCATCGCTTTTCTTTTGGGTCAATGTTGCCAATTCATTCAGTGTCGTCGACATGTTCAAAAGAAGTCATTCAGTAAAACTTCATCCTTTGCAATACACATAAACCTTCATTTTCATGGCTGCCATTCCTGAACCTTGTGTCGTCAGTTACATTCCGTCTCCAAAATCATTACACTTGTTTCGTGTCGTTGATGTGGGATACATCAAGGCCCTCCTATGACGAGCCGCTTCTTGTCGACATCAGCACATTATCCAAGAATTTGACTTAGAAACACCCTTTACCTTGGGGCTTGCATACATCAATGGAAAGTTTCTCGCTTCCGGTGACAGGTTGACACCACTGGCCTTTGACCGAAAGATTTTGTATGGTGTTCGACATCAAAACATTTATTCACACCATGCAGAATGTACTGCAGTACCTTGAGAATCATTATCATTATCGGTGATCTATCCCGCGTCTGTTAATTGCTTACATCATTGGCTGGTAATCAGATGGTGTCTTCCCATGTTCGACTTCAAATCACATATTCACATGGTTAGACTCATACTTGAGCGAACGATTGAACGAGATAGAAGACCCCGGATCTAATTTCATCATCGAGGCTGCGATTTTAGGAAAGTACTAAATCATCTATATGATGGATTTACACTGATGGTCATGTAGGTTTTAATTTCGTACAGAAATTATCTGCATACGAATTCTAAAACACATAAAATAAACAATGCGAGAGCATAACACATAAAACACATATACACAGAGATTTCTCCTGGATCCCAAAACTGGGACTACCAGCTTGATTTTTCATTATATTCCTTTCAATGTTACAATACATATTTATACATGTCGAATCATCCAATACCATGGACCGAAAACCATTGTGTCCAAAACCATGTCCAAATATCATGCACAAAACCATAGGTAGGTCTGCCCAACCTAACATAGGGTCCAAAAAACAAAATTTTCCAGGGTGCTGCCCTGGACCCCATTGAGGGGGGTTACCTGCACCCCTCAAACCCCGTGTGACCCCCCCACTACGCAATAGGCACAACAAAGGGGGGGCTCCACCCCCCCTCTAACCCCGTGGTTAACTATGTGGGCTAGTCGTGGAAAGAATATAACACAACCCAACATTCTCCCACTTGTTGTTTTCTTTCCATAGGGGGCCATAAGAGAGCTTAGTCATCTATCCAGCCCTGCAACACCCATTGTTTCTCTACACCAAGAGAACTTCTTAGAGCTCACAAATTTTATCAATGCATCTGCAGTATTCTTCAAAGTGTCCACCTTTACCAGCAACACCTTTTTGTCTTCTATCATATCCCTCACAAAGTGATATTGAACATCAATGTGCTTTGTCTTTGAATGATAAGCAAGGACCTTTGCTAAGAAAATTGCACTTTGGCTGTCATAGTCTATCCTTATAGCTCCTTGTACTAACCCCATACTTGAACACAATCTATACAACCAAACTACTTCCTTGCTTGTATCAGTGGCTGCCATGTATTCTGCCTCTGTAGTTGACAGTTTCACTACAGATTTTTTCTTACTCATCCAACTGACTCCACCTCCAAATAGGTTAAACACATACCCACGTGTAGATCTTCTCTGATCGAGATCTCCAGCCCAGTCTGCATCAACAAAGCCACGAATATCCAACACTCTATCCAATCCTGGTCTTCCTTGGTAGCACAAACCATAATCACTAGTGCCATGCAAATACCTGAAAACCTGCTTCACGAATTGATCTGAATCGGATGCTTAAACACTCTTAAAGTTTCCAGAACTCTGTAAAAATCATGCCGAATTTTCAAAGTCTTATGGATGTCAAGCTTATCAGAAATAACCTCTAAAACAATGGCAATTTGTGATCAGCACGGAAAAACGAGGACCCTCGGTCAAAGCGAGCAGACTATTGGCCCATGGTAACCATGTGCTAGCACCAATTGACAAATGGGAGGTCAAATCCAGAAATGGGGGCAGTCTATCGCACGGCATCCCCCTCAGTAAAGGAAAGCCCCTAAGCATTCGGTCCTGAGAAAATCATAAAACCGTACGAAAATCACTGATTCCGTCAGAAGGCGGGTCCCACACTAAAACTGGCAGGATATCAGAAGGGCTTCAAGCGGTAAGTGGGTTCGACCGAGTCCCGCCCGATGCCATACGATGGGTGACACATGTCCAGCGGATGAGAGAGAAAACCACTCACATCGGACGGGTAATAGCATGATATTTACCCGCCCGATATAGACGAAGATCGTAGGATCTGGAGGCTCCAAATCAACGGCAGAGGAACAATCTGATGGATGACGGGATTCAACGGGGAAAAAGGCTGAGGCGAATAAGATTTGAGATTTGGAATGACCGATGAGTTGGCAGAGGAATCAGTTTTGCAGGAAATATTGGAGCAACGGAAATAACGACCATTCAAAGAGAACTTACACTCCATTCATGAGGAAACGGGTGGCCACCTCTCTGTGAAGCGTTACACAGTGATGATGACCCAGAGTAGGGGAATTCAAACGGATAAAGGTAGGAGATCTAGACAGCCAGGAAGCGGAAATGAACAGTCAAGAAGTGGATTCGCTTTAAGCCACGAACTGACAGAGAGTAAGACGAGGCGGAGAGGAAGCAGAAAGCTGAGAGGCTAGAGAGAAGTGAATTACAGAGAACAAAGAGTAGAATCCGAGCTGACCTGAAGGCAGCATCGAGCCAGACAGTGCCAGAGAGAGTTAGAGAGTCTGTGTACTCCAAAGAAGGCTTGAGAGGTTCAAGCAAGCTCCTCGACATATGCCTGTCATACTACTATGACCCTTAGAGGTCGAGTTTCAGTAAGGAGAGTCTATGTACTCTAGTCCTACTGACTTATATATGTTAAGTGAGACTCAATTCGAGTTCACTGTTGTAAAACTCTGCTTGAAAACATAATAGAGAGGCCACCACTGAAGGCTGGACTAGGAGACGTAGCCCAAGAGCATTGGGTGAACTCCTTATTAAACTTGTTGTGTTTACATGTTTTTCTGTTATGTTTTCTCTGACTGCCTCAGTGTCTGTGTATTTCGCAATCTTATCAATCCATTGCATAAAATAACATGGACACATCCATGCACATGAGTCTGTAATACCTTTAATTTTCTTGTCCTGGATAAATTCTAGATCAAGTGGTATCATAGCTCTAGGTTGATTAAGGTTAGACAAGCTTGTGCTGGATTTTATTGTTGAATGCTAACTAGATCAAAGCTTAAATTAGGAGAAGGAGAATTGGCTGAAGCTAACCCTGAAATTGGAAGATTCTATCCTAAGAGGAAGAGGGAAGAAGAAAGTCCCTTGGAAATAGACTCCTAGTTCATGGATAGTTTCCTGACCATGAGAGCCATGGTAAAAGGAATGTATAGATAATTTAGGAAAGGTAGAGATGAAGATTCATCAAGCTCCAAACAAGATAAATGAGCAGAAGAATCTCTTCTCCACGACCATTCTAAAGGCAAAGGGAAAGAAGAAAAGCTTTCCACACCTCCTAATAGCCCTGAGAATAAAAAGAAAACATCTTTGATTAAATTAGATGTTAAGTTTGAGTTGTCGATATATGATGGAGATTTTAATGCAGAGAAGCTAGATAATTGGATTAGACAGATCGATGTATATTGAAAAGTGCAGAACATTGATTCTGACAAAAGTAAGATTCAATTGGCTAGCCTATGCCTTGGAGGTACTTCCTTGGTATGGTGGGAAGGCAGAACGCAAGCTAACATAAAGAAGCATGGTAAAATTCTTTCTATTTGAGTCACGATTGCCGTTACACCAAAACCCACAGGTGTTAGTAAACAGACACATCACTAGATTTAAGCACATGCCATGAAACACACGGGGAGCATTGACCTTCTACACCACCATTAATGGGGAGCCAACAATCTCCCCCCCAACGCGAGCCCAACATGTTTCGAACTCGAGGCCTCTGGCTCTGATACCACTTGTTTGAGTCATGATTGGCGTTACACCAAAACCCGCAGGTGTTAGTAAACCGACACATTGCTAGATTTAAGCACATGCCACAAAACACACGGGGAGCATTGACCTTACACCGCCATTAACTGGGAGCCAACACTTTTTGTCTGGAGTGAATTTGTTTCTACAATTAAAAAGCAATTCTATCCACTAGCTTATATGCAACAAGCCATGATGAGATGGCAAACTCTTCGACAATTGAAAGGGCAAAGTGTACAAGGTTATACTCAAGAATTTAGAAAAAGACCATTGATTCTAGGAATTTCTTTAGACTCACCTGAAACTCTGCAGAAGTATATAGGTAGTCTACACAACTATTTGAAGCACACCATTCTCATGTTGAATCCCACTAGCATAGATGAGGTATCTATTCAAGCTACACATCTAGAGGCTAGAGGCAAGAATGTGAACCCAGAAGCTGGGGGATCATCAAAACCCACTGCAAGCAAAAACAAGGAAAAGAGAAAGCAGAAATGGAAAGAGAGGAAGGCCAATGCTGTACAAAAGACAAAGTCTTCATGCACTCACTGCAAGAAGGATGGGTATGATGATGAACATTGTTGGATTTTGCATCTAGAGCTGAGGCCTAAGAAGTTCGATGGCCAAAAAGAAGAAAAATGTTGCAGCTATTCAAAGAGATTTGGGGTCAGACTCAGGATATGAAACAACCATTGCAGCCACCACTATAAAAGGTAAATTTCTGAAGCATCTACTAGTAATTCTACACAATCTACTCATAACGAAGAAAATGAGAGGAAAAGATGTGAGATTTTTCATATTCGAGTTGTTTCCAAGCATCAAAAGATTGATACTTTGTTTGATAGTGGCTCACAAGTAAATTTAATTTCTAAAGCATTGTAAAGAAGTTGGGATTACTAACCACACATCACAAAAAGCCATACCCATTGGTTTGGTTATGTGATAAAGCACAGCTACAAGTGACTAGACAATGCAAACTTAGATTTTCTTTTGGGTCAGCATTTGTAGATGAGGTTGAGTTAGATATAGTTCCTTTGGATATATGTGGAATTGTTTTAGGAAGTCCTTACTTGTATGATAGAAAGGCAATTTTATATAGAGCACAAAACAAGTATCAACTCATTAAATATGGAATCAAATATATTGTAAGAGCTCATAAACTCAAGAATACTCTCATAAACTCATGGCAAATGAAAAGAATTGTAAATTCATGCAAGCAATTTTTACTGATGGTTGTAAAGGAAAAGAAACCTGATAAAACCAAAATATTTGAGGGTTGTAATGCTAAACAGCAAGCTGATTTAGAAAAAGTTGTTTCAAAATATGATATACTATTCCAAGAACCTAAAACTCTACCACCCAAAAAGGAAATAGTACATGATATTAATTTGCAGCAAGACGCTCCATTTCCTAACATCGGAATGTACAGGTTGTCTGCTTTAGATAATGCAGAAATCAAGAGGCAAGTACAGGAGCTGCTCGAAAAAGGGTTCATCAGACCTAGCACATCACCATGTGGGTCTCTAATTGTCTTGGTGAGAAAGAAATATGGCTCATGGAGAATGTGCATTGACTACCAAGCACTTAATAAGATAACGATCAAGAGTCGTTATCCCCTTCCTCGCATAGATGATCTACTGGATCAGTTAAAAGAAGTTGTTTATTTTTCCAAGTTGGACTTGCATAGTGGCTATCATCAGGTCAGAGTTGCAGAGCAAGATGCATGGAAGACTGCTTTCAAAACAAAGAAGGGATTGTATGAGTGGTTAGTGATGCCTTTTGGCTTAACTAATGCTCCTACTACTTTCATGAGAGTAATGAATGATGTACTCAGACCTTTTTTTGATGATTTTGTGATTGTATATTTGGATGACATTCTTATATTCAGTAAAATGTGGGAAGAACAT
The DNA here is from genome assembly GCA_000404065.3 of Pinus taeda. Taxonomy (NCBI): domain Eukaryota; kingdom Viridiplantae; phylum Streptophyta; class Pinopsida; order Pinales; family Pinaceae; genus Pinus; species Pinus taeda. Next base: position 13,727 of record APFE031456733.1, read on the forward strand.
TTAAAGCATGTCAAGCAAACTCGATATGTTTTGAAAAGAGAGAAAATTTATATTAAACTCTCAAAATGTGAATTTGGTAAAACATCTTTGAATTATTTGGGTCATATAGTAGTGGGTGGTGAATTGAAGATAGATCCCTCTAAGGTTGCAGTCATTGTAAATTGGCCTAAACCCAAATCTGCTACAGAAGTTAGAAGCTTCTTAGGAGCAGCACAATATTGGAGAATTTTATTAATGAATGATGTACTCAGACCTTTTTTTGATGATTTTTTCATTGTATATTTGGATGACATTCTTATATTCAGTAAAATGTGGGAAGAACATTTAAAGCATGTCAAGCAAACTCTATATGTTTTGAAAAGAGAGAAAATTTATGTTAAACTCTCAAAATGTGAATTTGGTAAAACATCTTTGAATTATTTGGGTCATATAGTAGTGGGTGGTGAATTGAAGATAGATCCCTCTAATGTTGCAGTCATTGTAAACTGGCCTAAACCCAAATATTCTACAGAAGTTAGAAGCTTCTTAGGAGCAGCACAATATTGGAGAAAGTTTATTGCTAACTTTTCCTTAATTGCAGCGCCTTTACATGCTTTGAGAGGATTGAACAAGGTGTTTCAATGTGGAGGCAAGTAGCAGAAAGCCTTCAACACCTTGAAATAAAAGATTAGTACAGCACCAATACTAGCACTGCCTGATCTTCAAAGACCATTTGAAATTGAAACATATGCCAGTGACTATGCCATGGGAGCAGTGTTGATGCAACACAGTAAACCCATATGTTATCATTCTTAGACATTTAATTCTGCAGTAGTTAACTATCCCACATATGATAAAGAATTGTATGCATTAGTACAAAGTGTGAAAAGTGGAAACATTACTTAATGGGCAAAGAGACAGTTACACATACTGATCATCAACCACTTCAATATCTACACTCCCAAACTA
>APFE031456734.1:0-22345 GCA_000404065.3 Pinus taeda
TGGCCGATTTGAAGGGACACGTTCCATGTATCCGCCACCTGGAGCTTGCCCATGTATCTCGTTTCTTCATAGGACACCTGTAGCACAACTTTTAACAAAATAGCTGCGGAATCCTGTGATGGCTGCGGAAACCTGTGCTGGCTGCGGAAACTGACAAGTTTCCGCAGCTGCATGAACAAAAACTAAACCAAACAACAGTCATAAGTATAGTCAGAAAACCATATAAACAACCCTTTTTAGATAATGCAATGATTTAACCACTAGATGAGTGAAGTGAGTGGAGAACGAGGGTTAAGAGGGTGTGTAGGAAGGTGCAAGGTTGAGGCTCAACAAGTTGTCTTGGCATGTTGACCATGTGTGGGGGCATAGGATGATCAGTGTACCTTGGCAGGAGGTTGTCACAGGAGGTGGCATTGACAGGCCACTAGATAGTTCCTTGTATGGAGAGGAGGATTTCCCATGGATATATGGGGCAGAGGGGTCACCGAGGAGCAACACCTTAAGGACACCCTCACATGTACATAGGGAGATTCGCATGTTAGACCTCTTAGGGAGGATCAGGAGGGGGGTCCACTTATCCAAGGTTATGGAGATCAGAGAGTGGATACGATGATACTGAAAAGATGCAAACTCATCATTACTAACTTTGTTTTTGACCATGGCATTCAAGGATGTATAGGGGCATGCATCAGTGTGTAGCGATATGCAGGGTCACACCGGGGTATAGGAGGAGCGGTTCACATCACAGTGCATTTCCTTATAGTGTTATGGACGCATCGATACAGGAGGGATACGAGTTGATCCGAGGTGATGTGACAACATGTGGTAGGGTCCAACGATGCATAGAGATATGCAATGGGTGCAGTTATATGCCAGGGGGCATGAGGATACATGGTTATATGTAGCAGCATGCTGGGATGCACTATGGATTGGAAGGGTGCTACTAGCAGGGAGACTACTTGACGAGAGCGTTAGGCATGCCATTGAGGGGGGCATACCCAAATTTGGAGAGAGGTTTCGTCACAGGGCCAGTCAGGAGTGTCCACACAAGTTTTCAACCATACCCGTCGGAGCCTAGGCATCTCTCACTCATTGGCCTTGCAGGCAGTTGAAGGGAGCCTTGTTATGTCCGATCAATGCCTACATTGTGGGTAGCGATACTTGGAAGACTTATTTGAGACGACTCTATGAGATTAATTGCATCAGGGGAACGATAGGGATTCCCCAGTGGGGAGTAAGGTCGATACGCGAGTTGGCAGCCATGGGCTAGGAGATGAGATGATCTTCTGCAAGGGTGGTATATCATTCATCTCTGAGCCCACACTTGGGGAGATGATCATGGGGGAGACATGTGCGTGAGCAAGGGATACCATGTATAGCTGAGGCAACTTTCCAACGGGTATTCGGGCTTCAGACATTGTATTGGCACATTACCGAGGGCGCAGATGGCAAACTTAGTGGTGACGATTGGCTAGAGCAGGAAAGATTTGCATACACTGATTCGGTCACAAGCATCAGAGATCTGTTTATAAGCAACATTCAGGGATTAGTTGTATGGCCCGTGGGGTTCCCAGTGGACATCGATATTACACAGCGGCAGGTGGCAAGAATTGGAAGAAATGGGCTTTCAAATTGGCTTTGGTTTCCAGGGACTCATTGGGGCAGTAGAACACCTTTCTTCGGAGGGATCATAGAGATGACAGTGACACGATGACATCTCCCTTGGGAGATTAGGTTGGGGATAATCAGGATTATCATTCTGGGTTGAGGAGAGGTTTCCCTGCTATTGTTTCGGTCAAGGACTAGACGAGGATTGGCAGATGATGGCTTTGATGGGATTCCCTAGCAGGATCATCTTCAACACTACAAAGTTGTCCTTTATTGGGGTCGTGCAAAGGATTACGAGAGTGGACGGATCTGTAGAAGCACAAGGGGGTTGCAATCATGCCCAGACTAGCGCAATGCCTACACATTGACCTCACTTTGAGATTAGCATGTGGCCATGGAGCTACAAGGTAGAGAAGTTGGGTCACAGACTTAGGAGAGAGGGTTCACACTAAGGAAGGACATCCAAGCATTCTGTTGGGTCTCAGTTTGGCAGTAGGCATGATACCTCTCAAGGACTTAACACTTCATATGGGTGGTCTAATGACCAGTGGGATGTGCTTGCCCCCCACGGATACTACTCCATCAGGTTCTAGGAGAGGAGGATATGGTATGAGTATTATGGCAGTCGACCATAGTCAAAGCAGTGCAATGTCGATATGGTGGTATCCTTTGGAGATCAGCATGGGAACCCGATATTATAGGGCTTGGCAGTTCAACCCCCTTTAGGGACGAGTTGGTCTCTACAAGGGGGTCACGTGGATCTTCTGTTGGGGTTTAGTTCTATGGAGAGTATTTGGTCCCCTAGAGATTCGCAAATGACACAATGGTACAACTGGGACCCTAGTATTGTTTGCAGTGATAGTTGGGTCAGCAAGGAGAGAGATCTTGTTCGAGCATTATTTGAGGACAAGCAATTCTTGGCGAGGAGCACTGTGATGTCCTCAATTCCGATTTTTCCATCTAAGGAGGTCAACAAAGATTTTGTGGGAGGTGTTAAGCATAGCACAATTTTGAAATTCAGGCATTGGAGGCAATTTTGATATGGGAGGCATGAGGACTTAGAAGAATAGGAGAAATTTTAGCCTTGGTGGAATGTGGGGACCACAAAAAGAAGGAAATTCGACCCTTGGAAATAATTCGCACTTGTGGAGGAAGAGAGAAAGAAAAGGGGGGTGCAAGTTAGTGGAAAATGGGGTCCACCAAGTGAAAGAGGCCAACTTCTATAAATAAGGAAAGGAGGCCTCCATTTAATATCTTTTGACAATCTAACTTGAACACAGTTTTCTTGAGTTGTTTAGCCAAGTAAATTAGTGTTGTTTAGCACAAGGAATTCCCAAGCAGGAATTCCAACCTCTCTTTTGGTGGACTTCGAGGGCCACCATAAGAGGGAATTTCTGAGCTTGGTGTGGAGGAATTCCACTGGAGTTCATGGGACATCTCAGGGAGTTTGAACTTCTAGGAGGACGCAGGAGAAAAATCATACCACCGAGCTAAGGGAGTTTCAAGGGGTAAGTTGGACAGAGAATTTAGGAGAAATTTCACTAAGGGTGGAAAAGTAATTGTGGAGAATTTCAGGGTTGGAAGTTGTTGTTCGAGGGAGAGCCAAATTTATCATTTTGGGCCTGTGCAGAAGTGTCACTGGGCAGAATTAGTGCATTGGATTCTTCTCTCTTGTGTGGGGTTTGAGGAAAAATCTCACTCAGTTCTTCCCAAGGGAAATTACAAGGTCATTCTAAAGCTGATTGAGGAGGGATAAGTGACATATTCAGTAGTTGTAGTTTGCGGTGGAGGCAGTTTCTGTCAGGAAGTGCGTAGCACTGATTTTGGGTAATTCCAGGAGGTCAGAATTAGCCCAAAACATTTATAGGTTTTTTTGTTCAAAGTTTAAGGAGTCTGCCCCTAATTTTGCAAAATTTTTGGAGGAGTTTTGGTGCCCCAAATAGTGGAATTATTGAGCAGCTAGTGGGGGAGGAGTGAGCTTAAATTTTGGGTCTTGGGTGGTCGGTAGAGTTTGCCAAAACCCTTTCTGGGTTTTCTAGGTTTGTGGTAGAGAGTCCACGATTGATTTGGTGGAATGTTTTAAGTACTTTTGGAGGCTTAAATAGGGGTTTCTTCCAACCAACAGTTGCAAAATTTCCAGGGTCAACATAGAGCTTGAGGAGAAATCATTTCTTTACATACGGGGCAATGATTTTCTCACCTGGAATTACCTAGCTTTCTTTGGCAAGCTGAGGTGCACACATTATATATATTTGTACTCTCCTCTTGATAACAAAATGGATCATTTTGGCACAATTTTGGTGCAATTTTATGGATGTTTAATTGTTGTCTAAATATTTATGTGTTGTATGTGTATTTTGCTTTGTTTATCTCTGTTAATTCTTTTTTGGAACATTACAGACCAACAAGCTTGGTCTACTTAGATGCATTAATGATTATTGGACCTAATGGTAAAGATGCAACACAAAACATTATGTGTGATTGACAGATGGTTTTAATCATGGGCTGCACAACTTGGCCCAAGTCCACTAGAGGAGCATTATGAAACCCTACAAGTGAAGCGTTGAGAGCCATGGGACTATTACCACTTGCAGAGCATCATTCCATTCCATGGTTTCCTACCCCCAGTAGTTTGCACTTTGCCCCACATTATTCATGAGATGATGCACTTGGACCAGCATGCCCCAGCGAGCTTAGCAATGTAAACATGGTTTGGCAATTGATCTGAGGCCAAGATGAAGTTTGTCTCACACCTATAAACATGGGAGGGATAGCACACTCCTCGAAGCCCTCAACATTAGAGCAAAATCAAGCTATTTTATCATCAGGAGACCCATGAGACCCATTTTGTGCCCTAAACACAAAACTTGGGTCCACAGGATGATTTGCATGGATATCTAGGGGCCAACTCCTAGATCATTATTTCTGGAGCACTCACACTCACTTTGGCATTGGAGGAGCCCAATGCATGCCCTAGAAGGCCCTAAGCATGCATGATGTCAACATCTCAACCTCTTTGTGTGTTAATTGTTATGTTTTTACATTGGCTACTAGGTCGGCATGTGACCTAGAATGATTTTTCACATTACTTTATGACTTAGGAGGGGATTCTTACTCTAATTCGAGTTAGTGGGACATGTATAAATAGAATATCACTCATTTGTGATCAATAATCATCAATCTTGTGAATTTTGAACCTCTTAGAAAATTTGCACTTGCTTCTTTTGGGTGATTTTGGAGATACTTGGATGCATTTTGACATATGGAAGCTAATTTTGACACTATTTGGAGCTACTTTTTGGTCTAATGGAAGGAATTATTGCACGTTATCTTGTAAGTGTAATATTTTGTTGAATATCTTTTTCTTGAATGTCTATATGTCAACAAAAACATGTAGAATGATGAATTAGATATAGAAAACATAAAAAAACATAGATTTGTCATTGAACCATATAACAACAATCATCTAGAAGTTATAATCTTCATCAACCACGTCCACAAGTTAGTAACATTCAACATATTGAGCTCATGAATCATGATTCATCAATCTTAAAGTGTCAACTTCAAGCTTTCAAAATTGAAAATTCAATATATAACATTTATCATCATTGATCACCAAAGTTGTACTTGTAACCTAAGTTTAACCATTACAACAAATAATATCTAACATGAAATGAAATGTTATAAAATGAAATGAAATGAAACAACTTTCACGAAGCATCATATTCATAATTCATTACCAATGAGTTATATTCAACTTCAAACTTCAAACTTAAAATTGTCATATATTGTTTACAAAAGATATCATAATAATATGAAAGAGTTCACGTTATGAGAAAACTACTAGAAACTTAGAAAAGACAAGCAAATCTAATATCTACTACTCATGTGGCCATTGCCACAAGAAAATGTCTGACTATGAGAAAGGTCGTCGTGGGCTTCTAGGAGTTCCTCCCGCACTAACTGATGAACCAGGAACAAAAGGCACATGCCCTACACGTGGAGGGTGTAGATGGAGGCGGCGAAAGCAAAGGAACAAGACTTGGGACTCGAGCACTGCTGGGCTGGGGTGAGTGTGGCATGGTTGTTGATTCATTTCCTCTCTTATAAGTTCTGCTTCCACAATTTCTTCAAGATGAATAGTGCATCCCTCCACATGTAAACAAAGCAAAATATTAGAAGTAAAATAAATCACAATCATCACATTAAATAGATATTATTTATTCCAATGTCATGTTTGTTAAAAAAATATTAGTAAGACTCTTTTTTAAAATTAAAGTTTCTTTTGTCTAGGGGTTTTGGATAGATGGTGATTGGGTGTTTTATTAAGACACTCCTTGATGTGAAATCAGTGGTTCAATTCCAGGCCTAATTGGGGTGATGAAGATGTCGTCCCACCAAACTTACAAAAAAGAAAATTAAAATTTCCTTCACAATTTGATTTAAAAAAAAAATAGAAATAAATTTTGAATATAAAGAATATATAGAAAACATTTTAAAGTTAATAATTTTAATTTTTTCATAAAAAGCTTGTGATAACCCAAAAAACAATAGAGAGGGAAATTCAATATATTCAAAATTATTATAAGTTTAGATAGCATTTTATTGTACATTTACTTATTTACCTTTTTTTTTTATATAAATAAAATTACAAAAATAATAATTACTTTTAAAAAATTAATAATTCTTATTTAAGAAATTAAAATATTATACTAATCTTAATATTTATAATTTTCTCACCCAGATGCGGGTGAAATCCGAGAGTCTTAATGACGAGATGACGAAATGACGGCGTTTGGACCAACCAGATGGTGGCCAGTGCACCATCCCAAAGCTTAGTTAAGGCAAACGCAGGCTCACTTGAGGCGAGCACTGGCCTGCCTGCAGGAAGCTTTTAATGGCCGCTCAAGCCAAGAAATGAACGCTGTTTGTATTAACATGGAACCCATCAATCCCTCAGTCTGCCCTCCCTCCCTCAATGTTTGCCCGCTCCAAGCCGAAAACCCCTACAGCAGAACAGTTACAGGAAGTCGATGTTGGCTTTTGTGTTGTATTGACCTGGGAAATGGGTATCATTACTCCCATTCCAGGCACTGCCCTTTGAACCCTGTCCAGGAGCCCTCTCTGCATTCTCTGCTTTCCTTCTAGGCTTCCTATTCTTTTGAACTTCTCTCCCACCACATTGCTATGGTTCGTCACCGTATGAGGAGCCGTAGAAGAGGTACCCGAGGTGGTAACGCTCGCTCACAGGCAGCGCAAAGCTCTGAACCACCACCAACACCTACCTCATTGCCTCCTCCCCAGGACAATTCTCCCCCTCCCAGCTTGCCCTGCAAACGTTATCCTCACACTCGCAGTGGTAGGGGTCGTGTGCAGCCTTCAATGGCCGAGCATAGAGATTTCAGGCTTCACACTGCTACTTTTCCTCTGCAACCCAATCCAGCTTCCCACTCGACTCAATTCAGGTTCCAGAGGAACCTGAACCAGCCCATCATAACTGCTAATGTCACGATTGTTTTCTCAGAAGAAGAAGATCAATACAGTGCTCCTATGCGAAACTCTGAAGAGCAACCTTAGGACAATCGCAGCATGGGTGTTAGTCGTGGTTTTGAGCAGCCCCCAACGGAAGAAGGAAGGGGAGCTCGACGTGGCGGACAGCATGCGGAAGGTGAAAACACTTGCGACACTCGGCAACCAGGTGGCAACTCAGTCGGAACCTCAATTTCGATGGCGATTGCCGGCAGTTCGAGTGGCACCCTTTAGGCGAGGGAGCCACCAAGTGGCAAGGCGGAAGGCGACGTGGCAAAGGAGGATGAGGTTTGGTATGGGAATGCGTGCCCCATTGTCGAGGAGCCTCCTGACCAGGATGAACCCAAGTGATGCCACGTGGCCATCCATGCGCCATCTCAGGTTTCTGCTGCTGATGGGTTGGGTCCAGTGTCTTGTTGTTTTGATTTTTGTCTACATGATAGGCAGTTCTGTCTTGTTTTCAACTGCTTTAGATGGTGTTCTGTCAAATCTTTCTTCTGGTTTTGTCGGTGTTTTCTTGGTCTTCTGCTTGGTTTTTTGTTATGTTAAATTGGTTTCCCCACATATGGGGCAATTATGATACTCAGAATGAACTACGCTGTTCTCGGCTGAGGCTGCAACCTCTTTGTAATTTTATTTTTGTTTCCTTTTAATAGAATTAGCCTGACAGAGAAAAAAAATATTTATAATTTTCTACTATATTTTTATTTTAAATTAAATTTGGTAATATAAATACACATTTATATTGTATATAAAATAATTTTCTTTTATTTTAAATATTATTACATTATTTTTTATTGAGAGTAATTACATTATATTTTTATACTTTTTAACATAAAAATATTTTACCATTACACCATACAGTAAACATATTAATTATAAAAAACTTATTTCTTTTTATATATATCAACACACAATTTTCCATTACAAATCCACAAATGTAAGTTAATTTAAAAATCTGATATCTTATTACCTTATACATTTCATATTAAAACTCTTTTGCAATTCAAAATCCACATTTAGACTACTCAATTATATTATATAAAACTCTAATAAAATATAATACACAATACAAAATATTCTCAATCTATATAAATAAAAATTCTTATACAACAATCATGAGAGTATGATTATTCGAGCGATTAAGTTAGCTACATTCTTAATGTCAAGTTCTAATTTTTTATTTAATAGTATCATTTTTAATTTATTAATAATAATATATTACTATTTATTTCAAAAAAACAAATAATAAATAACAAAATATGCTGAATTATTTCTCAGCAATTAATAAACAGGTTAACCTTCTTAAATTTATAATAATAGTTGAAAAATAATAATAATAAACCAACTACATATATTATATATGTAATAAATTATAAACCAACTATATAACTATTTGAATTTAAATTTATTAACAGAAAATTAAATCTTAAAAATTTGATTAACCAAAAGTTAAATATTAAGAATATAATTTCTTGCCGAAGCCAGTAGATTGAACATGTGGGTCATGATCGTCACATGGTCCACCTCAGAGAAAATAACAACCTGACCCACTGTGCTCTACGTAGATTAAGCAAGTGGCTCGTAACCAGGTTTTTATTGTACACCTTAGGTCGAAACGGACACCGTACGCACCCATACCACGTACGTCCATACATGTCAGCTAAACTGAATAAATAGAATGGAGCGGCGGAGGGAGGAATTGTCTTGAACGTCAAAAGTGGTTAGAATTTAGGTGAAAAAATTTAAAAAATTTAGTGAGACAGTGTGAATTGTGGAAATGGATTCAGCTCTATCAAAAAGTCTAAAACACTTAAAATTTTGAAGTTTAGCAACTATAACTTGGATTTACAAAAATCTTCGCAATATTTTCTCTAAATATAACCAGAATTTCCATGACTTTCAAAGCAACTCCTCCCCTCGGTTAGACTACGCAAAATAGAATAAAGAGTATTTTTGAGAAAGCCAGAGGTTTTGAATTCAATTCCCAGCCATGCCTCTGGATTTGCATAGAAAAATGTGTAAAAAATGGTAGTGCGGCTATGTTAAGAAGCTTAATTAGAAAATTGAGGAGGTTAAGTAGAAAAATGGAGTATAAAGAAAAGATGTTAATGAGGGAAAACCAATGCTCTAATTTATTGGTAGATTTGAAAATATTCTGTGGCTCAGTGCTCTACTGTTCTAAGTCTATCTTGTACTTCTGATTCTTGAAACTGTTTGGTTGCGTGGAGTTTTAAAATCATATTTCGTTTCAGTTCTTCACCTCACATTATTAAGAATTCTTGAAATCATGTTTCATTCCAGGTCTTCACCTCACATTCTTTCAAGTTCTTCACCTCGCATTATTCAAACCATGTTTTGACCCACCCAGAGTCTTGAAATCGTGTTTCATTCCAGTTCTTCACCTCATATTCTTTCAATTTCTTCCAGTCGCATTCTTGAAACCATGTTTTGTTCTTGAAACCATGTTTTGTTCTAGTTCTTCACTTCTTGAAACCATGTTTCGTTCTAGTTCTTCACTTCACTCTACCGTTTGTACTTGTTTTCTATCCTCTCCATATGCTAGTAGAAAGGCCGAAAGCAATCCTCTCCATATGCTAGCAAAAATAAATAAAGCAAACCTCACTTTTAACGCATAAAGTATTGAAAATGAATTATTTACAAATTGCAATAGTTGTTAATCAAATCATAATAACACTACAAATAAGCAAAAGCACTGTACACTGTATAATATTATTCTGCTCTTTGTACACAATGCTATGCAAGATTTCTATATAGTAGAAGAAAAGATGGAAACTGAAAATTATTATTAAACAAATTAACATGCGAAAAGTCCAAAAATAATTAAGGTTACTAAAAAAATCAGAGAATTAAATATGACAATTGCTACTGATATAAAATCAAATTTCCTTAACCTCATACATCTAATTAGAAAAGGAATGGACATTATGTTAGCTAGTTTGCTTCAGCTATCGAACGGCCCAAAAATACTTGTGCTTTAGGAATTTGCTTTGTTCAGGGTCTTCCTCTGTCATGCTCTCTGAAGTCTATCTCACACAAACACGAGACTTCAATAAATAATAGCTTTTCCCTCCTACCAGTTAACCAACCCAAAAATTATGAAAAAAAAATACTTACTCGAATGTCACTCTATACATGAAGTTGCCCCTGCCGCTTACGCTTAAACGACCATTGATGAGCGCATGTAGTTATTTTTTATTTGATTAAAAAATAATTAAATCTTAAAAATTTAACTCATTGCACTTTTCTACTAACAAAGTAAATAACATACCAACAACTTACATTGCATTAATACAAATTAGCAACCATTAAAACAAAGTAAATCTGATTAAAAGAAAATTAATACAAATTAGCAACCATCAATACAAAGTAAATTTGATTAAAAGAAGATTATATTTTAAGAATATAATTAAGCTGCCACTGAAAATGAGCGGGAAGTCTGAACATGTACGATACACCATCTTGAACGATGCCTGAGCCATTGGATTAACACCTGTGTGGTGACCAGGATCCCACCATTCATGTCAGAGAAAATAATAAACCTTCCACACTTAACTATACATTGTTGGAACAAGTGAATTGTAACCGGGTCCCACTGTACACTTCAAAAAAATAAACTAACAAACCCATACAACGTAAGTCCACGCTACACATCAGCTAAAATGAAACGAAGTATTATATTATATTATATGGGTACACCTAATTCACCAGAAGCTTTAACCACAGCCCGTGACAAATTCCGAAATATCACCCCACCATTATATCGTAAACCAGCAGTGGGAGTATCCGAGCAAGCGTTTTTCCATTCAATTTAGACATCGAGGGATCGATTTTGTTTGGAGGAGTGTACCACATTACCAGATGAGGAGGACTAACAGGCTTGCAGTGCTCATTAATATTGGCAGGCAAATATTAATAAGATAAACCAACACATCGGACGCACCCATTCCACCCATGTACACGTCAGCTAAAAAAACAAAATGGAGGGGGAGTGGTTTGGACGAATCTTTGGGTTTTAAGAGAGTTAGAGGTTTCAAGTTCAATTCCTGGCCCCGATGGCTCCACCATATTGTTATAGATTTCCATTGAAAAAATTGTGTAGACAACGGCAATGCAGCCATGGCTGAGGAAGCAAAAGATTCGGAAATAAAATTGAGACGGTCAGGTAGAGAAACGCAGTAGAAAGAAAAGATGTTGATGAGCAGAAAATTGTATACGTCAGACCAATGCTCTAATTTATTCGTAAATTAAAAAATCCTCTTACGATTCTATGTTTTGGTTTTCTACGTTTTATATTTTGGCTTTACGCTTTCGCTTTCTCTTTCTCTTTCAGATTCCATGATTTAATAGAGGAAATGGCTTCTGAAGGAATATGGACGAAGTGTGAAAGAAGGTAATCTCTGTATAACTTTGGCTAACCCTGCTCCCGTCTTACATATAATGCTCATAAACCCAGTTCCAATTTACCTTACCTGAATAAATTTTATTTGAGGACATCCAAAATGCAATTTCTGAGTTTAGAATCAACCAGAGTTTGAAGATTGTAAAAACGCCAAAAAATGGAGCGCACCGAAGTGTTTGTTTGCCTGGAGTTTTGAGATTATGTTTCATTATGATTGATTTTGTTGAAGAATCACACGCTAGCCTAATCCTCATGGCGATTTAGGAAGAAATTTAGAATAATTTCTGAAAAGTTTTAAATCTACACAACAAATTGATACAATAAATGTTAATGACGGTAACAACACAAGAAAGAAGATATTGAGAAGGAATTGCACGTTCTTTTTTTTCTAACAACTCAAGAAAGAAAATATTGAGAAGGAATTGCAGGTCTGTTTTTTTAGTAGAAAATACAGAACATTCTTATATTAGAGAGAGTGTTTTACATATTCTAAGGTCTTTATCTTTCCTGTATTTTGTTCGGCTGTTCAATAGCAAATCTGGAACGCTATTTGACTAAATATGTAGACAAAAAACCCCTGCAATCTCGGAATGATAAAACATAAGCTGTATTGATAAAACATAAGATGACAATACAGGGGAGAAACTACAAAATCTGTAACTCTGGAGGAATGATATGCAGAAAGGAGTGCAGAATACCGAAATAGTACATAATGAAAGCAAAAATTCAAGGAAGCAGGTTACCTTAGGAGTATCGCTCCATAGCAGTGATGCACACTCTGCCCGTTGCACAACTGTCTCTATATGTTAGCAAATAATCTGAAAGCAAAAAGAAATAAACAAATAAAGAACCATTACACATCAATTGATTACTCACTGATTGCAATTGAAAATAAATCTGAATACGCAGAGGGGCGAACTGGAAAGGAGATTGAGAATTACGTTATTTCTTTATTGTCAAAGAAAAACATCAAACAGAAAATAAATAAACAAATAAAACATCCTTAATAATAGGAAAGGCCTACAAAACAAAAACCAGAGGATTAGATATGGCATTTGCTGTTGATATTAAGAAATGAAATCAAGTTACATCAACAAATGAAATCGAGTTTGGCAATTGCTACTGATATTAAGAAATGAAATCAAATTTAAACAAACGGATCCAAATCTCCTCACCTCATCCATCTAACCAGGAGGAATCGAGATTGTCTTGGCCAGTTTGGTTCAACGATCCAACGGCCCAGAAATACCCTCTGATATTTCCCTCTCTGCTCTTCTTAAAGAACTTTTCCGTCTCTGTTTTGCGCTCTCTCTGATTCTCACTTACAAACGTTGATTTCAAACGCACTCCACACATAACCATAACAATAATGATGGCATACAACACAAACAAACAGGCATACCCACACAAAAAAAAGAACGAACACAAAGAAAGAAAAATTGGAGCGCTCCACACATTCAATCATGGCACACCAGACTACCAACGCCTAAGAGAAGATCAGAGGAAAACGAAGTAGACAATGAAATTGGGGCATCATGGGTTATATATATAGTGAGCCATGCCATCTTTTCCAGCTTTTCTTAACGGTTAGCTTTTATGAGATCTTACGTGGCTGTCTCAGGGTCAAGCTAATATGCTTTTCAAGAAAGCCTGATGATGAGGTAGGGTATCCGATGAATTCAAAAGTTTAAATATTTCAAGGAAGTCTGATGATGAGGTAGGGTATCTGATGAATTCAAATGTTTAAATTGTTTTTAAAATTGTTTGAAGTTTTTTTGGTGGGTTTTTTTAGTCTAATTTTTCTAAAATTTAGCAGGAATTTATTGAAATTACAAATTTGATGGATAACTCCTGCACGATTGAAATATTCCAAAAGTTTTTCAACGCGCTGAATCCATATATACACTCAAAAAACTAATTTAAATAACACAAATCAAAATTTCACCTCAAACATTTTAGCCAAACTAAAAACAACTCCTAAAAATATTAAAAATTTTAAAATTAAAATACATAACAACTTTCTTTTTTAACAACACTTTTGTGAATCTCCTAATAATCATTTAGCTTATGGTTACAACGTCATATGGTCTCAAGGTGTGTTACGTCCTTTCTGACCAATATTATACCTGCATTAAAAGTGATTTCTAAAACAATGCATTAATTTAATCGTTTATTTAAATAATAAATAAAATAAATCATTATAAAATAATATAATGTAAATATAAATATAAAATATTATTTTTACTTTTGTTTGGTTAAGAGTTTGTCTAAAGGCTTAAGACCCAGGGACCACCAGTGGCTAATCTCATGTGTGGCTTTCCTTGAATAACATTGATGAGTCAACTTACATTCACATATAGAAGCCACTGATGGTTGTTCACCATGTGGTGTGGTTTTCCTTGAATAGCAGTGATGAGTCAACTTGCATTCACATATAGAAATCGGTAATGGTTGTCCCCACGGCTAGTCCAACACCAATATTAATAATGGTTGTCCTCTTTGACAACTAAGTTATAATAGATTTTTCCACTATTTAAAAAAATACAAATAATTAATTATTTTTCAATTAATCTTAATAAAGTTTAAAATTATACAATTTATTTATTCATGTGAAGTGAGAGTATAAAAATATGTCATTTTTTATATCCTAAATTATTATACATATCCAACTCATTATATCACTTTATTATTTAATAAAAAGATTTATTCTACATTTTGTCACAAACTACAATGGCTAATCTTAATTTTGGATCATAATAGTTTTAAATGTTTTTCATGGTTTGAAGTCTAACTCACTATGTCAATAATGGGTTAAGAATCTTTAATTCTTTACATCTCTTTGATGTTCAACAAATAAGTTGGTTCTAAACCTTTATCACCAATATAATGACTAATCTTAACTCCTTATCTTAATTATTTTTACATGTTATTTATTTTGTAACAAAATTTAGTATGTATGATGTTTAAATAACATCTATTATGTAATGACATACTGATGTTTGGAGTCCATCTATTCATGCACATGCTCTTGATGCCAAAGAAAAAAGGTTTGTTGCAAAAGATGAGATCTCAATATTCATCAATGTTTCCCTTTCAGGGTAACTACTTCTAGAGCCACCCTCTCATTCGTGTGGTGTTGCAGTGTTGCTACTTGGATGATTTCTCCCACTTATTTCTTTTTATTCAAGCCTATTTATATAGTTCTTCCATTAGATACATGAGGATCTAGCCTCACATAACTCATGAGTTATTTCAGATGACTCTGATATGGTATATCATCTCATATGCCTTACCTTCAAATTGTGTGTGCACCCGCAAATGGTACTTCATACACAATCTTTATTTTAGTTGATGTGCTATATTCTCATGTGTAGGTTTCTTTCTTAGACATGTTGTGATGATTGCTTAACTAGTTGTGAACATGGTAAACATTGGATGAGATCCCATAACACTCTTAACAATAAAGATTTTATTATTTTGTTTTATTATACCATGACAAAGACATAATTGTCCTCAAATAGGATTTGCCAAGACTTGGGCCAAGTTGTAAAACTGGAAATCTCATTGGGCTAGTGTACTTCATATCCTAACTATACTTAACACTTTCCCTTTTTTTCTATTCAACATCATCTCATTTCGTAAAAATATATTATTCCCACCTCATGTTTGGCTTATCATAAGTCATCCAACAAGGTCTAGTCAAGAAAATTGAAGAACATGTGAGCCTAAGTCAAATAAAACCAAAAAATACTAGAGATGAAGAGCGTGAAAGTTAAAAGTCGAAAAAATAATAAAGTTAGACTAATGCCACCTCATTAAAAATGCCTTCACCCCAAGGTCCTATATTAAAAAATGCATGTAGAAAGAAAATACAAAGAGGGGTAAGAAAAAAATACAAAGAGGGGTAATAAAACAAAGTACCAAGGTGCTAACTCTAAACAAAGTTCCCTCTGAAAATCTTGCAGATGCAAATAATGAAGATTCCTAGCTCTTAAAAGCTAGTTGGACCAATCAAATTACCTTTTACAACCATTATATCTGACTTTGAGGGTCAATACATGATGTTATATTCCCTTTACATAAGTTATTCATCATTTTTACCCATATCTACTTGAGTGACCTAAGAAATACCTCTTGTGTTAGAAATTGAAACATGTAGTAGGGATAAGATTGTCTCATCATTGTAAAATTAAGAAAATTGTAAACATTAACGTATTTAAGATGTTAGAAGCGCTTATTTAGTATGTTTTTCTTAAGAATTATGTGAGACTTGATTCACTACCATATGTGGGCACTCCACATTGAGATCCATGCACTATGCCTCATGATCTATGTACTTACATCAACTATAATACTAGCCGCATTTATTGGGATCCATGACATTGCTTTGGGATGCATGTCACTACCTAAGGATCCATGATACTGTGTTGGCATCACTACTTGGCATATGAAGCATACATGAGCCAACAATGTGGTTTCTACTTGATATCATGCGGTTTCATTTTTTTTGGGGGTTCTTTCACACTTGGGGTGATTTTTAGCTTGTTAGAGATGATTTTACTTGTGACATATGTGAACACTCCTTTGGGTGCATTTTATCTCTTCTAGCTCACATGTGTGATGCTTCCACAACCTTCTGGAAGAGCACACTACTTATTCTTTTTTATATTCATAAATGCAGTGGCTCTAAAGCCTTCTAGAAGGATGTACCACTTATCTTCCTTGTTTCCCACACTTATATGTGCTTGTACTACAAGCTGGCTATACAAGAAAGATACCTGCAAGTACAAAGACATTCCCTGCATCCTTATACCATGCAGTTCTTAGATTCTTTCACATTTGTGTTGTTTTGAATATTGTTCACGGTGGTCTTTTTTCGTTCTTTGTTTACAGATATCTTAATCATCAGAGTTATCAACACGAGTAGCAGTTGCGGACCTTGACAACCCTGCTTGAAAACCTGGCGGCATATGTCAACTATTCTTGAGAGCTGGTAGAAAGTGATTTGGTTCCTTGCTCTACATTTATTGACTCTGGCAAAGACTCTGAACAGATAACTATGGAGTCAAAGTGTTGTTTTCATACTATGTTTAATGTATACATGAAGGGGCCTTGTATCTTAAGCTCGTGTCGCAGACTACAACTTACAATAGGCCCAGTCCCAGGTGCTTTTCCCAGCTAAACTATTCTTGAGAGCCTAGAGCAAGAGGGAATACAGTCTCAGTCTTTTCCAGCAGTACGGGTTGACAACTATACTACATGTATACTGATCTGTGCTTGTACTACAAGCTGGCCATACAAGAAAGAGCATACTATACTCTTGGATTCTTTCACATTTGTGTTGTTTTGAATATTTTTCATGGTTATTGTTCACGGTGCTCTTTTTTCGTTCTTTGTTTACAAATATCTTAATCACCGGAGATATCAACATGAGTAGCAGTTGCGGACCTTGACAACCCTGCTTGAAAACTCGGGGGATATGTCAACTATTCTTGAGAGCATTTGGTTCCTTGCTCTACATTTATTAACTCTGGCAAAGACTCTGAACAGATAAGTGATGTTTTTCATACTATGTTTAATGTATTAAGCTCGTGTTGCAGACTGCAGCTCGCTCAACTATTCTTGAGAGCTTGTAGGAAATGATTTGGTTCCTTGCACTGCATTTATTGAGTCTGGCAAAGACTCTGAATGTTCGAACAGAGTACTAAACTGTACTACAACCTATTCTCCTAAATTATGCTCCTTCATTTATCGTCCTCCTAGTATTTTTTATTACAATATCTAATGCTAAAACTGTACTGCAACATGAAGCAGGTTAAAGGAATGTTGACGATAGCAAACATACATGTAGAACCTTTTGATACATTCTGCAACAATTGCTTTCTTCCAGCAGACACATTTGGAACATATCTAATGCTAAAACTGTACTACAACATGAAGCAGGTTAAAGAAATGATTACACAACAAACATACATGCAGAACCTATTGTTACAATCTACAACAATTGCTCTCTTCCAGCAGACACATTTGGAACAGTTTACACGAATCAACTTAACTCTTCCACATGTCAAGAGTCAACCACGTATTGATGCTGCTTACAATTGCATTGCATCATCCAAACAAAGAAATGTTCAATACAAGTGCATTCTAAAAGGCAGTTCTGTAGCGGAAGAATTTTTGTTTTTTGAGCTTTCGTCTTTGAGCTAAGCAGTCATTCAAGAACTGGATATTCTTATCTGATACTGTTTATTGTACCAGTCCCAGGCTTGAGAAGAATTTTCGTCTTTGAGCTAAGCAGTCATTCAAGAACTGGATATTCTTATTTGATTACTTTTTGGAACTTGTATTCTTATCTGATTACTTTTTTGAACTACTTACTCATTCAAGAACTAAGTGGCTTTCTTCTCTGATTATTCATTCAAAATTACTTTTTTGAACTAAGTAGTCATTTAAGAACTAAGTAAATACTAAGGTGCTATCAGCTAGCCATACTTCCGTTGTATATGGCAGAAAACAGTTTGAACTGTTTATTGTACCAGTCTCAGGCTGCGTAGGATCCTGCTTTTCCCAGCTCAAGGCAGGGACTATACACAGCAGTTTCCTGTCCGATAGTTCGTATGTCATTGTGCGTACAGATTGACTTATTTTACCCTTTGTAGTGTGCTGCTTGAGAAGAACTGGAAGTAAAATTTTTTGTCATAAGCATGACAAGGTTTTTGGTTTTTTTAGCTATAAGCTTGAGAAGAATTTCTGTTTTTGCGCTAAGGAGTCATTCAAGAACTGGATATCTTGTATTCTTATCTAATTACTTTTTTAACTACTTACTCATTCAAGCACTAAGTGGCTTTCTTCTCTGATTACTCATTCAAAATTACTTTTTTCAACTAAGTAGTCATTCAAGAACTAAGTAAATACTAAGCTCCAGTTTCTGAAACAATAGGACAGTGGTATCAGCTAGCCATACTTTCGTTATTAAACCTTATGCCCGTTCATAAAACAGTTTATTGTACTATAAATGTTGGGTCTATTGTTGCTAGAACTACTGGTTCAGGGTCAACCATAGGAACTACTGCATCTGGCTCTGCCACTGATGGATCATATGCTGCTCTAGCCTCTGCTGCTAGCTCTGGCTATGGTATAAGAGTCTAGCTGGATTTTACTGGCTATGGGTATGCTACTGAAGCCCCTACTACTCGCTGCTAGATCAAAAGTAGAATAAAGGGCTAAGGCAGGTGGCTTAGATGGCTCTCTGGCTAGTGGTGGCTGGAACAGCTAGACAGGGACTAAGTGCCATGCAACCTATCTTGTTTTTATTAATTACCTATAATATTATTTAATGGGTGAAACATTAAGTTATATTGAACCCTATAAAATATTTTAATAATAAAATAAACTATTGAAATTAAATAAATCGAAATTATAATTTATGATTATCATTTTTAATATAATATTTTTTTAGTAATAATGTATAATAATTATTTACAAAGTGGAGAAGTTTATTTTCAAATCAAAATAAGGTATTCACGTCAATTCAATATGTTTACATTCGTTGAATAAGTTTTTTTTTTACAATAAATTTTATTATATAATTGCAGTTTAATGTTTTGGAGTTTTGATGGTCCTTTTTGTGCCAAATAAGATAAAAATTAACTCTAATCACAAAATTTAATTATAAATGTAATTTGAGTGCTATTTTGAGTACTGAATCTATAAATTAAAATGTAATTTGAGTGCTATTTTGACTACTTAATCTATTTATATATTAGCAAATTCTCTTTAAGCCACATAAACTACTATTTCACAAAAAAATATGGTAAATTCTATTGAAAAACAAAAGTCTAAAAGAATTATATTATATCTAATTATTAATTTTTAAATTATAAATAAAATATCTACAAAATCAAGCCACAAAAATATTAAAAAATTAAAAATTAAAAAATTATATCTGATTTATTTTAATGCTATAAATATAAACAACTAAATCAACTCTTTTTCAAAATCAACAACATAAAAACTGTAAACATTTAGTCAACCCATTCAATCTTAATTCTACTCAACGAACCCTTTATAAGGAGTCAATGGAATTATTCATATTTAGGTAGTCCACATGATAACCCAATTAGCACAAATAGATAAGCAACTCCAAATAAATGTTGAATGGTTTGAATATAGTTGCAATGTGATGACTATTAGAAGCAAACCTTGTATGCTATAAGTGCTAAGAAGTGAGGCGATATACAAGAATTTTTGTAATTGCCCTCATCTTGAAGGAGAAACTATTCACCATTTTTCACTCCATTTTTAGAGACTATTCCCTATTTTTTCTCGGAAAGAATATTAAGAAATAATAGGTTTATATAAGTGTTTTCGAATGTAAATTTAGATAAATTTGTTAAGAGTATTTTATTATTCACAAGTTTATGTCAAATTATATAGAAAGTCTCCATTATATAGCAATCGAGAAATCTCTGGTGTTGGTTAAGGATAATTATAACAATTGGGTACATGCAAGTCTTTATGTGAGCTTACAACTCACCATACTTAGCTCATAAGGAAATTATGCATTGGAAAAACCAATTCTAACACCCCCTAAGAAAAACATAACGAGTAACTAAAGAAAAAATAAATAAAGAATGGGTCGCAGCAACAAACCCTGATTAGGTACCCATGTACAAACTCTCATAAGTAGAGAAAGAAAGAAAAATTTGTAGGAAAAAACTCCCCCCCAAAATAGAGAAAGATGTCATTGCTCAAATTATCATGGAGCTAAAATTGTAGATCCCCATAACGATCCACTGAATGGAAAGAACATAGGTCTGGTTCAATACAGAAGTATGGAATGTTGAAGTACCAAAACTTTGAATATGAGAGTCGTGAAACCTCAATGAGGTCGATCAATCTCTGAAGTACGATTGTTGTAGAGGCATAGGGGTGGAAAGCACTCTAAACATCTCCAAAAAATGCTTCAAAGAAAATTGGTGTTGTTAAAGAACCATGACAAGGTTTCAAACAAAAGCAACACAAAAAACCAACAAACTACCAAGGAGGCCTATAAGTATGGAAATATCAATTCAAACTATGTACAACAATACTTTTGATGTTTTCTGAACACTTTCATGATCACACTAATCAAAGTAACAATATATCACCATCTAATTCTCCCCCTGCAGAATTCACTCAAGTGAAGCTTTTTCTCTCTCTTATTTTTATTTCGAAAGTCTTTCCACTCCAGAATTCATTAAAGAATAAAGCTAGGTGCATAGACTTAAAAAGGGAGTTTCGGTCTCTTGTTTCTTTGGAATGCAAAAATTGAATTTACAAAAAATGTTCCGAGGGATTAAATATTAAATTCTGGACAAATCAAAATCTTATCAACCGTGGTGCACAGTTTTACAAAATCTCATATTTTCATTCGGACGTCCTTCCACTTTAGAATTGGTTAGGATTTATAATTCTTAAAGCCTTATATAGAAATAATATCATTCTAGAGCCAAAATGTCCGATAATATTATTGACATGCTTGATAGTGGGCATTCATATGTAAACATTTATTGATTTTTTCAACCTAAGCGCCTTGTAAATACGTAAAATTTGGTGTTTCAAAGTATAATGGAATGTTTAAAATTATTAATTATTACAATGCTATTACTAAATAGGTTGGATATATGTAAACGGATGTTATTTTTAAATTAATTGTGTTATTTGTTATTTATAATTTTTATTATATTTTTATAATTATATTAGATAAATGTGAAGAGATAAAGTTGTATTGACAAAGTGTTATTTTTTATTTCATAATTTGTATAGAAATTTTATAATTATGTTAAAAAGATGTGGAAAAAAAAATTAGATATACTAATTAATTAAAACTTAAAATACCATTTCTTAATAATGTGAAAGAAAGAAGCCCCAAGAGTTAGCTCAACTGGTCAAGTTAGTGCCTCGCTAATCGGGAGGTCATAGGGTCAATTCCCGAAAGCTCTTGGGGTCAGGGCAGTAAATAGGCGGGTCAGGTCAGTAAATAGGCCGAGGGGTCCTCCGTCGGGTTGTGTGTCCACCCTAGCGTTCTCCGATCCTGACCCCCGTCGGGTTGTGTGTCCACCCTAGAGTTCTCCGATCCTGACCCCCTTCAGGCTGTGTGTCCACCCTAGCGTTCTCCGATCCTGACCCCCTTCGGGTTGTGTGTCCACCCTAGCGTTCTCCGATCCTGACCCCCGTCGGGTTGTGTGTCCACCCTAGAGTTCTCCGATCCTGACCCCCTTCAGGCTGTGTGTCCACCCTAGCGTTCTCCGATCCTGACCCCCTTCGGGTTGTGTGTCCACCCTAGCGTTCTCCGATCCTGACCCCCGTCGGGTTGTGTGTCCACCCTAGGGTTGTGTGTCCACCCTAGCGTTCTCCGATCCTGACCCCCATCGGGTTGTGTGTCCACCCTAGAGTTCTCCGATCCTGACCCCCTTCAGGTTGTGTGTCCACCCTAGCGTTCTCCGATCCTGACCCCCTTCGGGTTGTGTGTCCACCCTAGCGTTCTCCGATCCTGACCCCCGTCGGGTTGTGTGTCCACCCTAGAGTTCTCCGATCCTGACCCCCTTCAAGTTGTGTGTCCACCCTGGCGTTCTCTGATCCTAACCCCCTTCGGGTTGTGTGTCCACCCTAGCGTTCTCCAATCTTGGACGTAGCGGACCCACTGACCATGAATTTCCGTGAACCAGGAAGTAAAAAAAATAAAAAAAATAAAAAAAATGAAAATAATGTAAAAAAAATAAAAATAATATACTAACATTTTTA
>APFE031456739.1:0-16150 GCA_000404065.3 Pinus taeda
AAATTAGGGTGAATGGAAGGTTGTAACTCCTAATTTCAAGGGCTAAATTTACCTTTTTTACCCTTTCCCTTAAAATAAGGTGGGCTATTTCAGGCGATTTGTAAATATGTACTATGATACAAAATATTCGCCCACTAAAAATTTAAAACCCCTTAATTTCGCCTAAGGGCAAACATTCGCCCCTAAAATTTTCCATGCTCCCTACAAACCATCCTCAGTAGCATGTTTTGCATCGTCAAGCATATAGGCTTCAGCTGTTTCTGAGTGGCTTGCCAACTTGTGTATGTTAGTTTGCTTCTCTCCCCTCACAGGTTGTATTTCCGGACTTATACCATGTGGTGGCCAAGCATCTCCCAATTTTTCTCCCCACCCACGCCCACATGAGGTCTAGGTGTGGGGGAACGTTGGGAATAACATGAATAGAAGTATTAGGGTGGAGGTGGTGGGAAACATTGGGAAAACTGTGAATAGAATTATATTCATGTTTTGTCTAATGTTCCCCCTACCCCTGCCCTTAATGTTTTGCAATATTCCCCCTGCCCCTAGCCCCACACTCAAATGATTCTATTCATGTTTTTTCTCAATCTTCCCCACCCATTATTTCATTTTATCCTATTTTTCCCCCCACCCCACTCTATTCATGTTTTCCTATATTTTCCCATCCACCCTCACCCTCAAGCTTTCCCCAAACCCCACCCCCTATCCTCAAATATTTATATTCATGTTTTTCCTAATATTTCCCTTCACCCCCACCCTATTCATGTTTTTCCTAATATTTCCTTTCGCCCCCACCCTATTCATGTTTATCCCAATATTTCACCCCATCCCCACCCTCATATATTCATATTTTGAGGTGGAAGTGAGGGGGAATATTGGGAAAAATATGAGTATATTTTTCAATTCATGGTTTTCCCAATATTTCCTCATATTCATGCTTTTTCAAATATTCTCCCCCACTTGCACCCTCATATATCTCTTTTTTGGGGTGGGGTGGGCCGGGGTGGGGTAATATTGGGAAAAACATGAGTAGAAATAATTCATATTTGGACCATTATTCCCCCCAAAAACTATCCCAAAACATGGATATACTGGAGTTGGCATGGAGGGAAATATTGAGAACATATGAATAGAATTCTATTTTTGTTTTGCATGTTTTTCTAAGTAATTCACCCACTTGTCCCCACCCACATTTATATTCATATTTTTGCCAATATTGCCCCCCTTCCCACCCCATCCTCCTATAATCCCCCAAACCAAAACATGAATATATGATGGTAGGGGTGAGGAAAAATAATGGGAAAATATGAACAGAATTCTATTTGTGTTTTGCAAGTTTTTCTAAGTAATTCACCCCCTTGTCCCCACCCACATTTCTATTCATAGTTTTTCCAATATTCCCCCCCAGTCCACCCCATCCTCCTACAATCCCCCTAACCAAAACATGAATATATGATGGTGGGGGTGAGGATAAATATTGGGAAAACGTGAATAAGGGGTGGGGGAAATATTGAGACAAACATGAATACAATTCTATTGATGTCTTACATGATTTTCTCAATATTTTCCCTCACCACAACTTATGTATATAGCTCCTTCCATACTCAACATTGAGTTATTAAATACATGTACATATACATACACACACACACACACACACATAAAGAATTAGTGTATGTACATCTTAAATCAACTCCAGATTTATCATGTTCTGATAGGGATGATATTTGTTGAGATGCAAACATATTTTTAGAATCCAAAATTTGAGAAAACGTTTGTGCTTAAGCGATTTCATGCCTCTCATGTCATAATAGATCCAAAGTTAAAATGAATTTACATTGCTCTTGATATATATCATAAATACACATTTGACTTGTATTCCTTTGAATATCTCCATTCTCACATTATCTTTAACACAAATACATTTCCATTGAAACTACACAATCATAGATCCAATTTTGCAAATTCCAAATATGTGATTTTTTAAAATTATATTGTTTTTTTATTTTTTATTTATTTTTATCTTAGCATATATCACAATTTTGAACAATGTCTTTTATTTCTTATATAGATAAATAAGTAAATGGGACACTAGTATAAATTGAAATCTGCAATTTTAAAATGAGCACTTAGTTATGTTAAAACCATAAAAGCATACTAACATTAACACTTAGCCTAAGAATTTCAAGGCGATGATGATTTTCATAAAATTTTAAAAAACATACAATATTAACATTAAAAATTTTGAAGTCTCACAAGAATAAAGTGTTCTCAATACATGTCAAAAAATAATATATGTGTTACATTTCGAAAAAAACTAACATGAAAGTCTTAGAAAATCTCAAGTTCTACATAGTGTACCTATATACACATATTCTTAAAAACTAAATTTATTTCCAACATTTCATATTTTATACCATATTCAAATTAGTTATAAAAATATCTTAAATCATAAATTTCATTATTATTATTTAAAATTTACTACTAATAGATCATGAAAGATTAGCATTAACCTACAATCACCCATATTTAAAGCATATCAATATTCCTTTTGAAGACCAAATAACTTTGTACACCCTATATAATACCACAAAAAAACATTGCATATCATATTAAATTCTTGGTAATGAAAGACACCATACGTGCATGCTTTAGGTCATTTAAAATCCCCCTAATAGTATTGATACACTCTCTATATATATATAAAGAGTGGAGAAAAATAAAATAATAATTAATTAAACTCTATAAATATCACCACATAATTAGGTTAATGATGCGATATACATGTTTAAACAACATCCTTACCCTATTTGAAGACAAATTGAGTTTGTTATAGTATGAAAACATATGTAATGTGTGCATAATTTATACGATCTATTAGATCACCACTTTGTTATGGAAAGGAACAACATATGTAATATGTGCATAATTTATACTATCTATTAGATCACCACTTTGTTATGGAAAGAAACCATGACACTAATGCGCAATGCATTAATAACAATTCCTATGCAATTAAAACTTATATAAAAATAAGAATTTATTTTTACATGAATCATAAAAATAAATAAATATATTTAAATGAGATAATGGTTTAAGTTCAATAAAACTATATTTAATTTAAATATATAATAAAAAACATAGATGAACGAGAAAAGGAAATTATAATAATTTAAATATTTTTCTCAAATTTAAAAATATGATACAAAGTTCCCAATGAGGTGATGGATCATCTCACTAACCTCAATGACAATTAAGAATGGGTGGTGTGACATCCCTCAACCATGCAGGATCATGTGAGTTTATGGTAAGGCAGGTGAGCAATGTTAATACTCATAGTAGAAAAATGGGGGTGGTGGCAGCGACATATATTGAAGCATGGCGCCAATGGTATTGGCCTTATAGACTTGATTTGGGAGAATGTCAAGATAGAAGGAAAGTTTAGCTAGTTTTGGTTTAGTGAGGAGTTATTCTGTGGAAAATTGTCTTCTTTAACAGCTTGAGGGGGTTTTCGTGGTGGTCCAATCTCCCTAGCACGAGTAAAGTTTAGGACACTAGTTTAAATAGTAGCATTGTGGTTTTACTGCACTGGGTGGTGAGGAACTAAGTGCTCTTGGTGGTTTTCTATATGTTGGACAGACAACTAGAGGCGTTACTAGAGCTTTGGGACTAGAGGAAGGTATGTAAAATTTGATTCTCTACAGTTGGTACTTCTATGAATTTATTGTTGTTTGAAGCTTCAATCTATGCACCTGGGAGCCTATGTCTCTTTATGTAAATTATAGTGGTATTTTCATTTTGGGTCTGGTGTGGGAAACTGCAGATTGGATCTTATGTTTGTGTTTTGAGGGGTTCGGCTAGCGGGGTATGGGGAAGCTCTTTACCCCACCAAATCAAACTCATGGGATGAAAATTGTTGATGTGGACTCTGTGTTAGTCTGTGGGGTCTAGGAACTTCTTTAGTGTCTCAATCCTAAATTTATGGCTAATGGAGCATGAAAATTGGCCCTTTCATGGGAATTCTAATGATTTATGGGGTTTTTACTTAATCCTGGTTTTGTCTAATGGTGTTGGCGTTGAGCCTATTAGTGTGTGGAGTGGTATACACAGGCAAGTTTGGGTGCATCAAGGGGTCCTTATTTTGGCAAGACTTTGTAGGTCCAGAGATCTAACTGAGGGGTGTGTATGTCTCTGGTGGTAGTGTTGGCATGCTCAGGCCCCTGGCCTATTGGTATCAGCCTTGAGCATATGTTCATGTCCAAGAGGCACTTGTTTGGGTTTTGTTGGTATTTTATTTCGATGTATTGGAGCCTAATTTTGCAACAGTAGTTGTTTGATTTGCAGGGTGAAATGTTGTGTTGCTCATAGTGCAATGCTTAGGCAATGAGATAGTTAGGGTAGGAAGTGGAGAAAGGGGACATAACGTGTGTGGGAGCTTCCAATCTTGTAGTAAGTGTAGGAGTTGCAGGAATTGAGTTGCTCCCTTTAAAATGGGTTTTTACTTTTTTTTGCGGAGATACATTCTTCACCATAAAACCAAACCAATTTATAGGTATTTAGTCATGTGAAAATGTGTTTCAATGTTTGGAAAGTTTTCATTTCGAATGATCCATCCATCACAATCAATCTGCGGTTTCTTCTTCTTCGAATCTGCACACAATTATTGTAGCAAATAAATATGCACAACATATAGCTCTGGTCATAGAGTATATATAAAAAATGAATAGCCTAGATGAGAAGAACCTGAAGAGTATATATAAAAAAAATGAATAGTCTAGAAGAGTATATAATAACAAACGTGGGAACTAAATATTAGTGCCTCTCTAGTTCTACCCTTCTTTTTTAGGAAACTACGAAACTATCCCTAATCTCATTGTCCTCGATCATTCATAACCATCCAATGGATATCTCCTCCATGTATCCTGTTAGATATATACAACTTGTATCTCCACTTTAGCGTAGAATATAGGTTCATAGGAAAAAAAGAACGCTCATGTTTCCTTGATGGTGATGGATTTCAAGAGTGAAATAGCTAACATAGGCGATGAAGCTTTCTATGAATAAAATAAACTAGCAATTGTTTTAAAAGGGGTAAATAGATATAGAGTTTGATAGGTTTTTTATTGGAAAAATGGTATGAGGAACAGATTTGTTAATATGTATGTCATATGCCATATGTATTGGCAAATTTAAAGTATATATAGATATTGTAAAAAATGATGTTTTAGTTTTATGGATCTTTATTATATAATAAGTTGTACATATTTATCATCTCTTTCTTTTACAATTATAATCCTTATATTGACTAGATATTATGCCTCTTTCACAACATTGATTAAATAATTAATTAATTAATCATAAATATAAATAAAAAAATTGAAGTTAATCAATGCCCAAATAAGCTATCTCCTTGTTGACTCCACAGAGGTTATTTATATCATGCATGTGTACTAAAGAGACTAACAATTGATGCATTAGAAGGAATTCCTCATATGTACGTACAACCTATGTATCTTATGATTTGGATGTTAATTTATATATACAAGCCATCAAGGCACCAAAAACCTGTAGTTCATCAATTTTTAATTTCACAAAGATCATCGAGGAGGTTTAACTTTTCTCTCTTACATATTCTCAGTCTTCTTGTTGGACCTAAGCATGTTACCTGCCTCAATGAACTTGTGTTCTTATCTTATAAGATTAGCAAAGGTTGCATTAGAAGAGAATTCCCCATATATAGAATGCCCCATAATATATATGGGGAACATGTGTATCTTATGATCAATATTTTGTGTTATAGATTATGTATACAAACCATTAAGGCCAAGTAATAGAAATATGGAATAGGATATTGAGTAATTTTAAACTAGGAAACCCAAACCTAGATCCTTTAAAACGATGAAGTCCAAGTCTTTAATTTTCTTCTTATGCTCTAACAATTTTCACAATCTTAGTTGGCACATATATTAAAGGATGTTGACATACTATGTAGAATATTTGCTGGAGATATTAACTCCTACATGTCTTTGTGCTTAATATTTGATATTCCTCATCATATGTATTGTAATATCTATGTAAGTATTTTGTATTATTTAGAATATTGTTAATTAGTTGTATTTAAGAATTTTGGTCTAACTAAGATAGCTCTTAGATTAGTGTGTGGTTGAGATTTTTTCTTAACTACCTAGATTTTTTAGCTAAGCTAATCTATCTTACATCCTAGATTCATGTGATATTGTATGTAATAATAATATACAAAATAATAGTTTTATGTGCACTATAATTCTATGTCAACACCAAATGTTTAAATAAATGAAGAATTCAAGAGGTTAGCTCATGAAGAATTCAAGGTTGTTAATATTATTGGGTAGTTGGCTAATTCCTTGCCAGCAAGTGAAAGGTTCAAAAGTGTACTAATAATCTATCCTACTAGTTTATTAAGAATTCTATAAGGATGTCATCCAAGCACACTCCCATAATCCCAACCCTCCTCATCAAAGGCCATAGAAAATTCTGGGATCACTCTTCTACAGTATTCTAGGAAAAAACTCCAAGGAACACTTCACTTCGAGAATTTTTCTGGAAGGACTACCCCCACTTTGCTCTAGGCCTCTAGCAACAACAAACCAAACACCCACAAATCAAGTCTGTACTACAACATTCATTTTATGCTGCATAGTAGAGCCAAAGTCAATTGCTAGATGCTCTCAACTAATATTAACCCAACATTACTTGATATGTTTAGAAATCACTAAGATATAGAGTTCATTGTATATAAGGATAATCCTGTAATCAAGTATCATGCCCCCTCGTTGCACCATTCAATTATTTTATCTTCATTCATTTAATATTTTAAAGCTTTTCAATCAAGCACTGAGCAAGTTAAGAACTGTAGAGTTCCTGTGTGGGATGGGGGGAGGTAAAGGTGTTTGACCTTTTAGAGAAAGGGGCTTAACACATGTCCGACATTAATAAGTTACTTTATTATTTTATCCTTTAATATGCATGATAGTTTCCAACCATGAACAAAATATATTGAAGGAGATTGGACACTGGACAAATTGAGTTATCCTAAATGAGAAAACAATATTTTCTGATAACCAAACATATACATCTCATCTCTTGATGGCCTTCTCGAACTTAAAAATTTTCTACCTCCACATTGAATTATTTGCTTCCAATTCTACTTTATGTAATCTTCGGGATCTTCACGACTTTCACAGAAGATACATAAAGTTGCTTATAAGTTGAAGCTGACATTACAGGTCAAGGTATATCTTCTGTTTCATGTTATTTATTTTTTAATTGAAGATTTGCTTGCTTTTATAGTAGTCTTCCTAGAAATTTTAATATTCAGGCAATAGACAGCGGCATATGGAACAAAGGAATATCAGGTAAATCAGCCATCTAAATATAACATAATGCTTAAGCAAAATCTTACTACAAATCTTATTATGATCCAAACTAATTAAACTTCAAGGTTTAAAAAAAGGTGTTTCTTGCCATGTAAAAATAATTCTATTATTCTTTGTAACTATCCTGTATAGCTGAACCCTGTAGTCAACCAATCCCTAATAGCATTTCTACATAACTGTCCCCATTTTGTTTGTCTTTTACTAGACAATTAGTGTACAGGAGACATGTTTTCCTTTTCCTTTCAGCCTGTGTAAGGAACTAAATACTAAGATTGCTATGTTTCAAAGCTACAATCTCATGTACATTTGAATTTCCTTTAAATGAAAACTATAACTATTTTGTATAATTTTAGAGTGTATCACCAGAAGTATATTCAGATATGCAATCACAAGACATTTTGTCAATAGCATTTGCAATATTGATGGTATTGAAAGCATGTGAATGGGTTTACATACAGTACAACATAATGGCAACATTATAGCATGAACACGAGTGGGACTACTGCAAATCAATTCCAAACACTGAAACTCAAGAGGCCGGAGTTGGTGATGGGACTTACTTTCATATTGCTTGTATCCTCCTACACTACGGGCATATGGGTGATGCCTCCAGAGATTTGAAAACAGGTGGTACTACTGCAAATCGATTCCAAACACCAAAACTCCAGAGGCCAGACTTGGTGATGGGACTTGCTTTCATATTTCTTGTATCCTCCTTATAAATCTATATTTATAATCATAAAGTTGACTTAACCATAATAAAAATGATTCTATATAAGAGATAAGAGCATTGTACTAGACTTTTCTATCTTCTGCAGTCATATGCTTTCATCAAATCGCGCAGAGGGTTACATTTGTAAAAGAAATGCACAGTTTACACTCTCCCATACAAAAGGACAAAATCTAATTAAATAGAAAGAAACAAAGTTACTTTCATTTTTCTGTACATAAAAATAATACGCATGTGTCACTAGAATGCCACTGAAATCACCAAATTTCAACCAAAAATTCATGCAACTGTTGACTGCTATTTTTGAACAACACTAGGAACTGCAAGCCAACTTCCTACATGTAAAACTGTCACTCTGAAACAATGTATAGAATTATTGAATATTTTCTCTAGGAAACACCTTATGGCACACAAAATATTTTGAGGTAATGTTATGGAACTCACAAGAATTCCAATGCTAAAATCACGGCAAAGAAGCTCAAATCTCTACTTTAAACTTTTAAATGCTTATTATTCCAGACTATTTAAATATGTGAAAAACATTAAAGCAAGCCTTACAAAAAGATGATATATTTAAAACATTACTAGTGAGGATTTCAATGACCAAAAAAAAAGTTTATGAAAGTGTGTGCATCATAATACTTGTGTTTTCTGATTTTATGAACATACAATCTTATTTGCATAGATAAAACAATTCTATCATATGATTGCAAATGTGCAAATAAAAAAAATACAAATTTCACACAATATGCAATTTATTTGACCAATTTTTTTAGCAATGAAGGGTCAATCCTAATTGCATGTCTTATATCACAAGTACTTTTAGACATCCTCTCTTTCTCCAACACAAAAATCTCAAACAATGGCTGCGATGGATTTTCATAAAGGATTATCATTGGATTTGTGCTAAGGATCATCCAGCATATTTCGTTCCCACCCACTTGTCTTCATTATTTCTTATTGGTTGTTGAAACCTGGAAAAAGGTAGAAACTTATGGGCAAGTTCAAGACAGTTATAATATAAGAGTTCACTCTGCCACAAACATGCCCATATTAAGAACAAGTGATCTTGATACAAAATGAGAGAAACATGTTGTCGTACACACACACAAAATTTTTTTAATGGTGAAACTAATAGAGATAATTATCAATTACCAGGAATGAACAACATGATGAATAGAGGGTATTTATGGAACCTTTAGTTATATGTTACTAATATTATAATTCAGGTCAACGGGGTAGTGCTTCTATGAAGCAACAGTGAAGATGGAGGCATGTCAGTCCATCCACCATGGATCAATTCACCCCAGAGACACAAATATGTGGTTGGGAACAGGGGCATGTCCTAGGTGACTTTAACAAGTAGCTTAGAAGAACAAGCAATACTTGTTTTAAATGATCTACTCCTCATGGGTTGTTTTGCCCACATAATTCAGGAAGCCATAAACACAAGAAAACCTTCACAATTAAGCTAAGGTTATATCATTTTTTTGTGAAGACTTTTGTGATTTCCCCTTAGTGCTCACGTTTCAACTGAAAACACTAAAGTGGATAGACATTTCAAACTTCAACCTAGTGAAAAATAGCCAAATGTGACCACCATCACTAGAGCACACATATTAGGGTTGGCTTCTAAGTAGCAATTTATTAAGTATTTATTTGAGAAAGAGCTCATCTTGAATACCTATTACAAATAAATAAGTGTGTAGAGAGAGAGAGAAAATTCACATGGAACATGATTTCCCAATAAAGCTTCAACAAATTAAAAGTAGCATTTACAGACATCATTTTCTATGATTCCTTATTTAAATCAGTTATTTGTTGTTGTCAATAATTAGTAAAACTGTGTTTTTGCACTCTTGAAACTCCATGTCCACTGTGGCAACTTTTATTTGTCTATTAAATTGTTGAAGCAAGATATATATAATCTTAATATTCTCAATATGTGCTACTAGGCTGGCTTCCCATTGGGTAGATCAGCAACACAGACAACTATCACATGTAAAGCTCTATTTCGGTAATAAAATGGCAAACCTTACACAAAAAATAATTAGTAAAATTGTAATAGCAACAACCATCATGCAAAAGATAAAAATTATTTACATATGATAGAAAAAAGTCAAAAATTGGCCTATGTATCAGCAATTTG
Organism: Pinus taeda; assembly: GCA_000404065.3. Taxonomy (NCBI): domain Eukaryota; kingdom Viridiplantae; phylum Streptophyta; class Pinopsida; order Pinales; family Pinaceae; genus Pinus; species Pinus taeda. Next base: position 10,292 of record APFE031456739.1, read on the forward strand.
TGTTTGCAATCTTACATGCAATAAAGAAGAGAAAGCATTTGCTTGGTGCATGTTCACGATAGAAAAAATCATTGCAGCTTCAACATGTTTGATCACACAAACTTACCATGGAAAAAAAATGAAAAAGATTTTAGAACTATGCAATGGATAAGATTTGCAGTCATGCATTCTAAAAGTAAGGCAAATCGCATGTCCAATGCCTTTCCTAAACTCTTTTTCTTCATTTACATGCAATTCTCCTAGCTATGCCAACTCAAACTTACCATGGAAAAAAATGAAGAAGAAATTCTTAGAACTAGAAATGGATAAGATTTGCAGTCATGCATTGTAGAAGTAAGGTAGATCGCATTTCCTATACTCATCTTAGGCTCTCTTTCATCATTTACATGTAATTTTTCCATCTATGCCAACTCAAGCTAGGAAACTGTTATAGTAAAAAAAAGAAAAAGAAAAAAAAGTATAATACACGTTGATACAAACACCCAGTATTAAGGGACAATATTGAAAGAAGGAAAATCCCCAACAATTTAGCACATAGGAAAATGTGATATATGAAGGCCCTTCCTTTGGATGAAGCTCAAGATTTAAAACTAAAATCAAACTTGCTAGTTCAAAATTCTATCATATCAAAGAACGAGCTTGAAACATTTCAAAATCTCCTCTTTTCAATTTTTTTATTTGGTCACAGTAATATTGGGAACCTTATAAGCATAGGATGTTCTAATTCATGCATTCCCACAACTTGTTAGGAAGTGCTTCCTATTGTTTGTGAGGTAGAACTGTTTGGTTAGTTTTCATACTGAAACTTACAAAGAATTCATTTGCGTAATGTGCGATCCCAACACAATTGAAATAAAAAATTAAGATGGAATTGAATCTATTCGAAGTGTAATCTTGTGTGCTTTTAGTATTGTTTCCTAAATTTATCTTGTGTAAGGTTATGCTGCAAATGTCATTCAAGTTTAAATTTTCAGGAAAGTTTCTACCCCACAAATACTTGAAGGCTCTATAATATACCCATAAGACTAATGCAAATAAAAATGAAAGCAACTTACAAACATGCTGCAAACATCAGTTCATTGGTGGAGATGAATTTATAATCATTTGAGCTAAATAAAAGATAGCTTTAGCTTCTATATTTAAAAGTGTTGGAAAGCAACTCCTCATACCTTTTGTTTTGCCTGCATTGTGCTCGACTATGACAATGAAACCAGAGGAGGTATCACCCCTTCTGTGCTATGTTAGTTAAATCTCTTGCATGTCAAGAAGCTAACTTCAGGTACAAGATCTGATTTGCCTCTAATGGAGCAGATTAAGAAAATTATTCAACTATTTATTAAAACCCTAGTTGTGTTCCTAACAACATTGTGATGACTCGGAAAGCCATAAATTTGGGCACCATTTTTTTCTAGCAGATTCCACAGATGGAACTTTATTTAAAGGATATTGAAAGGAGGTCTGATTTTCTGATGGTTTTGCAAGCGTCATGTTGCCCACTTCACTTGTTCGAGCACTTCCTCTTGCAATTCGTAATTTTGGAGGGCATTCATAATTGCTCATTGCATCTAATCTCTCATGTTGGCCTGGAATCAAATGAGACGTGGCTGCAATTTTATGAAAGGAGTGGGGATGCAAAAATTGGGTAACATGGGTTTGTTTGAAATAGTAACAGAACGAACTGATTTTAACGAGCGTGGCGGACCTTCGTTCGCCATGATATTCAGAAACATGTGGAGGGCCAAATATCAGTGTGGTGGGAAGTAGCCATTAAGAATGGGCACTGCTTGTAGCACAATGAACAGTTAGTGGAGTCACCTTCAACACCGATGGCAAGGTCGTAATAAATCTAGATATCACTAACGGTTTCTGCAAGGCAATCCAGTGCACTCAGACAGAGAGAATGCCAAATTGCAGTGTGCTTCCCTGTAGGCATTAGCAGGGTCCTGTTTCTCTGAAAAGGGAGTTTTCTCTACTGGAATATGTTCACTGCTTTTCGGCTCACTTTGGGCTTTGAAATCCTGAGAAATTTCTATAGCAGTAGAAACACTTAGCTTCTTTTGAATCATTGGGTCCCTCAGAGTGAAAAGACTGACGAACCTTAGGGCCAAGATGTTAAGGCCAATTACAGTTCCAACTAATGCCAAGTGAAACTGGCTTCTTGAGATTTGAAAAATTTTCCTAATTTCCTGGAACTCGTCAAACACCCTAAACTTATAAACAGAGAGCTTGGTGGATGATGAGAAAATGGTTGTGAAGAGATGAAAGAAGAACAGACAGATCTTTAGGGGCAAAGACTGTTACTGAGGCCATGAAAACAAGCATGATGGAATTCTTAATGCATTCTCAGGGTAGAGATTTCTCTTCTCCATCCCCTACGAGGTGCTGCTTATCTACCTCCTTCAGGCAAGGCCTTAAGGCGGCCTGGAGATTCAAACTGCAAACCTCACCCTGAGGCATTTTAAATTTTAAGATCTTTAGAAATGCATCTACTATGAGGCTCTGATTCTGCCAGTGCATTGTTGTCTGCACTGATCTTTTTAGCCATTGCATGGATATGGTCATTGTGACAGGGTGGGATGGAGATGGTCCCTCAGGTGTTGAGCACTGAGCAGGTCAGTTTTACTTTTCAGATCACAACATGGGCTTTGCAAACCCCAATTTGTAGTCGTGACTTGTAACGAAGCCCGTGTTTTGTTCCAGATTTGTGAGCAGGGTATCAAGAGCCTTCATGAAGGGATCATCGATTTGGAATTGGCAGTAAAGATAATGCCATTGGTGGTCAGTGACATTGACAAAGTCTCAGTTGTGCACCATAACACTCATATTCAGGGCCATAAACTCCACGAAACACTAAAACAGATTTTCCTAGAACTCGTGCATAAAACGGGTGCGCACATATTTCAAGCGGATATCTATGCATAGATGTCAAATAGACACGAGAAGTGTAGATGAAAACAAGAGGTCCACTGATTCAAAAGAAAGGCCTATCAGCCTAAAAATGAAGTTCATGTTTTTTCTAATGTTCCCCTATACACACTCTCAATGTTTGTTTTTTCTAATGTGCCCCCTATCCACATTCTCATTGTTTGTTTTTCCTAATGTTCCCCTATTCACACTCTCAATGTTTCTCTTATATATTCCATTATACTCTTATAGATTAGATTTAGATTTATGATTTTTAAATGAATATTTGATCATGTTAAAACTCTAAAACCCTCTTCTAACATTAGGACTCCCTATCCACACTCTCAATGTTTTTCTCAATGTTTCCCGTCACTCTTACTCTTATAGATTAGATTGAGATTTATGATTTTAAAATAACTATTTGATTATGTTAAAACCCTCAAATGCTCTTCTAACATTAACACTTACTTTGAGAATTTCAAGGTGATGATGAATTATATATAATATTATAATAATATATATATAGTAAACTTCATGTGATGAAAAGATTCATCACAATGTTCAAGTTCATATTTTATTAATATACTGAATCTTAAAAATTCAGAAAAGTGGAAAAACGATCAGTTTCTCTGGTGATCGTTGTGGAGTTGTCGTTTGAATAATGTGGATAGGGATTGCAAATTCCTTCTAGCAATGGCATCAATGAACAGTCAGGTTTCTTGTTTACAGTTCCCGTGTGGCACATCTACAACATAGGATTCCACAACAGGAGTCCAAGGGCATCCGTCTCTCACAAATTCTTATATATATGTCTTACAGTCTTATGGTCTTAGTAGATGCATTAAAAAAATATAATATTATATTTTGTAAAAAATTAATATACAATTGTTAGAAAATCTCAAATTTCACACACACACACACACACACACACACACACACACACACATATATAATTAATTTATTTGTTATTTTTCATATTCTTCGACCATATTCAAATTAGTTATAAAATTATTTTAATCATATCTCTGAATAAATTGATTATTGTTATTTTATATGGATTTCTACTCATGTGTCATCAAAGATGAGCATTCACTTGCAATCACTTATGTTGAAAGTACATCGATGCTCCTTTTAAAGACGATAATAACTTTTTGCACCCTATATAATACAACAAAAAACTATTTATTTTGAATATTACTTGGATAAATTGATTATCGTTATTCTATATGTATTGCCACTCATATGTCATGAAAGATGAGCATTAACTTACAATCACTTATATTTAAAGTTCATCAAATACTCCTTTTGAGCACAAAATAACTTTTCTCGCTCCATATAATACAACAAAGACTATTGCATACCATATTATATTTTTGATAATGAAAAACATTGTGCATATTTTATGTTATTTATAAAATGTCTCTCTCTATAAGGAGGAAGCGGATCTCATGGAAAAATTATAAAAATACTTTTAAATAAAATAATAATAACTAGCATTTGCACCAAATGCTGCAAAGGAAACATCGTAAGTTGGTAGCGCATATGGATGAAGGGCATATATGAAGAAAAAAAACGTTATGTTAGATGATCTAACTATAGCCAAATTTGAATGAAAAATAAATTTTGTTTTTGTCTTAAATTAATTGATGGATGCTCATGAGCACACGCTGAACTTGATATTTTAGTCTTAACAACAACTCTAGACTATGAAATAATTAGTAACAAACAACTCTAGACTATGAAATAATTAGTAACAAATCAGGAACCACAAAAAGCCAAGGATCTTTATATGTTTCTCCCAATACAAAATTATCATTCCCTGTTCTGTCCTTGTGTATAATCCATTTAAAAAGTGAAAAAAAAATTAGCACCTATAAACGCTAGCTAGTACTGACTCCTCACACAAAAGTCAATGCACGTCATGACTATGTTTAACATATTTCATATCATCTTATCACTTTCAGTCAATGCATTCAAGCAACACGTTTCAACACTTACATTACAATGAAGCAAATACATCTCACGACTTGACGAAACTACTTTTTGCTAAGATGTTGCAACTAGGCGAGTATCCTAAAAAACCAAATTTCACCTTGGTGGGTGCATAACAATGCCCCACTTTACCAACCAACCCAGCAACGAAATTGTAGATTATGGTTTATGTTTTAATGGTAGACATGTGGGGATGCCTTCATTTTATGGAGTTGTCTATAATGCGACTTTTTGGAGATTCCGGTGACGGAATCCAGCAAAGAAATTGAGGTTAAATCTTGATTTGTTGCAGTTAAAATGGTTTTTTAACTGCATATTTGGATTCAGCACCCTGAAAAACCCCTGGGACGCTTTGATTGTGCAGAAACTAGCTATCAAACTTGCGATTCGCATAAATTGCTGCCGGATTTTGATCGGAAAAACCCACCGAAAAAGCTTCCAAAAAGTCTCATTATAGACGATTGTTCATTTTATTAGCATACTCTTGAGTTAACTATTCTTGATATGTTACCAAAAGAGAAGGTGTCAATTTGTTCTTTAAAATGCATATTTAATGCACAAACATAAATTATAGATTTCGAACACGTGGTATTTGTAAACTGTCCTATTGAACTATGATTTTACCTAGAGACATATTTAAGATTGGATATATTTGTTTGGTAAAATGATTTCATTTGAAATCTTGAATAATTAATATATAGTACACTTCATGTGATATTCATGACAATGTTCATGTTCATACTTTATTTACATACTGATTCCGCAAGATTCAGAAAAATGGGAAAAACTAATCTCGAATACTCAGTTTCTCTGGTGATCGTTGCGGAGTTGTCATGAGAATAATGCGGATAGGGATTGCAAATTCCTTCTAACAATGGTATCAATGAACAGACAGGTTTCTTGTTTACAGTTCCCCTGTATGCTTTCCTCCCAAGATCCTGAAGCTCAGAACGCGATTCTCAT